>OMKY01095370.1:0-12536 GCA_900302395.1 Bregmaceros cantori | reverse complement strand
CCCTTCCCGCTCCCCGGGAGGCGAAGGAACGGGCAGAGGCCGCCCCGCACTCCGCGGACCTCTCCGGGAGCTCCGAAGGGACGGGAGATGGGGGTGGTGTGTGGTGGTTGGTGGTGACCCGTGCGTTCCCCTGTTTTGGCGGTTAGCTCCGAGCGCTATCTGATAGCAGCATTACATCGGACGCACCGACTCGAAAAGCAAATGGATAAATGGATAAAAATAAAATATTGTTTTTATTAATATTAAAGATTAAACCACAAATTAGTTCCTTTAACGTTACGAGTCGGCACATCCTAGTTAATGCTTTTACTGAATTGGTCAAACGCGGTGACGTGCTTTGATAACTGCATTACCTCGGACATGCCGACTCGGAAAGTAAATGTAACACAGCATATCATTGTCCGGTCCTGGGGAGCGGGAGGATGACAATGAAGAGCCACCGCACAAACAGCGAGGCTAGAGGCCGGTCACAGAGAATAATCCCGCTTCTTTGTGTGTGTGTGTGTGTTAACACATCATTGTTTTGTATTGTATATTGACTACTCATTCCACATATTCCCTCCTTTCACTGACAAGGTAAAGGCACTTGCTGCTACGTGCCACGGGTGCCGCCTACGAGCTGGAGAGTAGGGAATTTAAATTTTGCCGCTTTTGCCGCTTTCGCTCTTGCCGCTCAACACATGCCGCTATAAAAATAAAATGCTGCGGCACGTTACAAGCTTCCAAAGCGAATTTTTCCGCCCAGTACGCGTTTGGTTTGAACACACAGTAACTCCCCATGCTCAACATGTCCAGTACGACGTGTTCCGTCCGTACGGACCTGTCCACACCAGACCCACGGCGCCACCGCGTCCCCGTGCCAGGCGCCTCATTACGAGGAGCCTGCTGCCATGTTAACAGTCCGCCGCCCGGGCCGGGGGCCAGGGGTCGCTGGACACCGTGCCAGAGGTCACCGCAAACAAGCTTTTAATTAGCGCCACCCTCTAGAGGTGCTACAAAGACTGTGCTAGACACAATGCATGCTTTATTTTTTGGTACTAATTAGATTTGTAAAGAATGTTTCTTAGTTTTATAGGAGTTGTGAAAATATAACTTCATATGAAATATACTTTACTTACAAAGGCATACTATGTAACTTTTGTCATTTGTAGTCCAAAGATCCATATGTAAATAATATATGGGCAGAGATGGCAAGCAACGAAGTACAAATACTTAAGTACTGAATGTTCAGCAGTGGGATTTTTGAACCTTAATTGAAGTTAGACTAGGTTTTTAACTATTTATTCAAACATTGTAAAACTAGCATTGAAAAAAATGAATTTCACATACAATTCTATTGTTTTACTTTGTACTTTATACTTTCAAAAATACTTTATAATAATTTTTAGACACAATTATCTGATAATTATTGCAGCAATATACATTATAAAAATCAATTAGGACAGATCTTTAAATAGGTTAAAACAGGCTGCTAAGATTGGAATATTTGTATTGGAATTCCTATAGGGCTCGGTTTTCTGAGACTAGGCTCCACCAGCCTGAGGCCCATACCAACCCGGAAGTAGGCACGGACATCAAAACGAATGCGGTGTCCATTTTTATATGCAGTCTATACTTTCAATCCAATCCATCCTTTGCTGTTTCCAGGGTTCTGGCAGTAATCACCAGGGAACTTCTCCTCCATGAAGGACCCTCACATGTCATTCTCTACTCCATGTTCTACTGGTTCAGACAAAGGCTTTGTTAGCACAGGAGTTACTTACATCTTTACCTCTTAGTCCAGGAGACCCTGCTGTCCCTGGGAGCCCAGGGCTCCCCAACTCCCCCTTGGAGCCATCCTGTCCCTAGAAAGCAATGAACCAGAATCACAATGAATTTATTGTCGTTGTCAGTAGCCCCGTTTATATGCTACCAATAAGCCTAAATATAATCAGCTTATAGGTGGATCCGCTTCAAAAGTGCTAATGTATACACCTCCAGATCTGCTTCAAGTGGATCGGAATACATTTTGAAGCGGAATATATTTATGCCCGCCCTCCCGTCACTGATGCACCACCCGGGGTCCGGGCCGAAGCCTGGTCCAGTCCGAGGGACGAAGGGGCGAAGGGGCACGTGGGCGCAGCAGCAAGCCAGAGCCGGACCTCCCATCCCGACGTGCACCTGGGGACCGGACCGAAGCCCGGTCCGAAATACATTTATGCCCACACACAAGCTGCCAGCAGGCGGACGACACAAAGCCCTACCAGAGCCGCCGCACCGACACGGACATGAGGTTCATCAAGTATTTTCAGATTTCTGTTTTTCTGGTTCATTATTTATAATTCATTTCTTTTACTTTTTATTTATTTTATTTTGTGTGTGTGCTAATATTCAAAATAAACATTCATTCATTAATTTATTTTAGCCCAAATGTGTCTATTTCAGATCATTGGGAGATTTTCTAACCTTCTAAATTTTAAGTTATTATTTATTTATATGCAAAATATCATATTTCTGCAATTTCATACACAAGGGATGTCCCCTTTAACAGTGTTGAAGAAGCTGGGAATGTGTTGACCTCTGACCCCTTTGGGGGACAACAATAAAATTGATTGATTGAGCAGCAGTGGGAGCAAAATGAAGGAAGCGTGTTTGAGTGGAGGACAATATATATATATATATATATATATATATATATATATATATATATATATATATATATATATATATATATATATATGCCATTTATTTTGTTGTGTCTTTGACGAGCACTACGCCTACCGCATTATTTTAAAAGGGTGGTGGTAACTTTCAATGTGCTATTCCACTCCCAAATGTTACTCATTCAAGTTGGAATTAGCAGTGAAGCAGCCATCCCATTGGTCCAGAAGAACATGTGACCACATCGGTGACTAACTTCAAGTCGGATTCTGCCTGTATTTCATCAATACTTATGTAAAACGGTGAGCGAAGCGGGGTGGATGATGTGTTATTTGCCACAGAGCGAGCTGTAGTAAGCAGATTTTGAAACGTTGTGTGTTTTCTGTGAAAAATTCATCCACTTTCGTCCACCACGATCACTTTACACAGGGAAATATACAGACACAGGAAGTGCCTTACACCCGGCGGGAAAACTCATTGTTGTGGGAGAGCTTTTCCATGTAATTCGCCTCTGAGTCAAGTCTCGCGAGAGTTCCGGCGGCAGCCACCACGAGATATCGGTGCACCTGAAGACCTGCCAGTTAGTCTGCTGTTGTCACCGTCAAGTTGTTATAACCGAGCCGCCACGATGAACCATTCCGTGCCCCTCTGGAAGTAACGCGGCATCGATGACAAGCGACACCCTGGCGAGAGATCGTCCGCGACTGATAGCAAATACTTTATTATTAGTTTAGCGACAGCTTAGCATTAGCTTAGCTGTAGCATAGGAACCTTCAGTAGCATAGCGATTAGCGGGGGTGGGAATTAGCCTTTTATTTCATCCATTGTTACCATTACTTGGTTACATTTTAAAAGTAATCCCTTACAGTTATGATTTAATCATGATAAATAATCTTTACTTGTAGCGTAATCCCATTACCACATTCTGAAAGTAAAGCAATGCAAGTTACTTTTAGATTACTTTTCAAGAAATATGTTTCGGTTTTAATTCCTTGAACTTAGTGTACGTGTAGGCACTACAATATGCATACATTTAAAAAGGATTCCGCTGCATTCACAATGACATGGTTACAATGATAGTGGTGATTGACCAACAGCCAGGGTTATGTAATCTATGACATGTTATATGAGAATGGAATGTTACCTTTGGTCCAGGCTTTCCGGATAAGCCCACGTTCCCCTACAGAGAAGAAAATACACAGAAAGAGAAGACACCGTCAGGGTGTGTGTATGATTTGGCCATCAGCACAGAGCAATCAGGGACACAAGGTTCAACTCAATTTACAAAGAAATTATATAAGGATGTTGTTGCCCCTTCTAAAGCAGAGCTCAGTTGTATTTTACTGAAAAATACTGCATGATATAAATAATAACTGGGCTCGAATGCCAACCCAGGCAGGTCCTTTCTGTGTGGAGTTTAAAGTTTCTCTCTGTGTCTGTGTGGATTTCCTCCGGGCTCTTCGGTTTCCCTCACCACCAAAAACATGTTCTAGTTAACGTGCTCCTGGCCAAGGCACTGGCTCACAATTCCTCACAACCGCTCCTCAGGGATGGGTTAAATGCGGAGGAAGAATTTCACTAAACAGTATGTGTGGCTAAATCAAGTATCTTAATCTCATCTTAATCGAAATATATTTTGATCGGATTGAACAGGAGATCACTCCATGGAGCGATACACCCACACAGGCTGCCTGCCGATGGAGACCCACGTGAGAACCGGCGCCCGGCCCCACGTGACGCCCGACCAGAGCCGCCTCTCCGCGCACCCCCACCCGAGACAAGCAGCAGAGAAGGGCCCGCAGGAATGCACGGGTGGCCAGCTCCCACCGACGAGCGGCTCTTATCAGTGCGGATGGCTTCATAGGATGCATATTTTATTACTATACCAGTAACTATTTTTTGTATTTATTTATGTATTCCTTTTTTTTTCATTTAGTACTCCAGTGTTTCCCATTGCTATAAATCCTCAGTGCCAAGCCATGTCTATCGTCTTATTGCCAAATCCATTGCTTGCATGTGTGTGTGTGTCTCTGTGTATGCATGTGTGTATGCTTGCTGATCAATAAGTTGGGGAGATTGTGGGTCACATTGTTGCCTGCGCCGGGGAAGCAGGTTATGTTTTTGGTCACACTGGTTGGTTTGTCTGTCCCCAAGATAACTGAAAAAGTTGTGAACGGATCTGGATGAAATTTTGTACAGTTGTTGGAAATGACACACGGAAGAATCGAGTACTTAACGATAGATCGATGGGCGCTTACCGCGGTCACGTGACCACACTTCCGGGGCGCATGGGGCCTACTCTAGGAGCACTTGCATTGATAATGGGTTGCCAGACATACTGCTAGCACTAAATGTCATTTTTTTTGTACCTCTATGGTGCAGGTTTGCAGTCTCTGAGTGCGTCTAGTTCCTTGCGATTTTGTCGTGTTGCTGTGATAAATAAAGTTTGACTGACATCACTGGCCACGAGCACCAAATAAGGTTCCAGGTCAGCTGATGCATGTGGTGGTTAAACACACGTTTCCAAGCAGCAGAAGACGAATGTGGGGATCTTCACCTCCAGAGCAGCATCAATCTCTAGGTAATAAAGGCCATGTGTCTTTGAACTTCACCACCGTTTTCCTTGAGTTTCATTTCATTTCACAGAGAAATGAGTCGTAGAAGGATTTTTAAACACTTGTGGGTTACACCACCCACGCTGTCAACCTATCCTCAAAACACCATACTCATTTCTAACAATTTTTCTTTAGTCTAAAGTTATTTTTTCGGCGCAAGCACCATTTTCTCATTTTTTTAATTGACATTTTTAATTGACAGTGTTGGGCCTAGCCTGGCGAGCCAGAACCAATGCATCGTCCACGCATCGCACATCGACGTCTAGCGATGTGCGGTGCGTGGACGATGCATTGGTTCTGGCTCGCCAGGCTATTTTGGGCCCAATCCCAATCCACCCCTAGGCCCTCCCCATTACCCCAGACCTCTTTGTTATAATGAGAGTTGGGGTACCCCTACCCCTACACGTGAACACGCAAAACGGAGGGGTACCTCAACTCTCATCGTCATGGGGAGGGCTTTGTAGCCCTCCCAAGGGAGCGGTACGGCAAGGCAGACTGTTTGGAGGGGTACGAGATATTACAGAATACAACGTGATTACCTGATTTGCCATAATTTAACTGTTTTACTCAAGTAAAATTTAAAAAGTACTCTACAAAAAGTTACTCAAGTAAAGTTACAAAAAGTACTGAGTAACTTTCAGTAAAAAAAATTAAATAAATTAGGACGGATTCTCTTTTCAAAATGTAATTGAATGCCCCTTGTTGATTTACTATCCTCAGAGAGCGCTTGAGAGGGAGAGAGACCAAGAGGAAGAGAGAGACAGCGCCTGAGAGACAGACCAAGAGAGAGACAGAGACAGAGACCGAGAGGGAAAGTGCCTGAGAAAGAGAGAGAGCGCCCAAAAGAGAGAAAGAGAGAGAGAGGGAGAGCGACATGACGCCAACATATGTGCCAACAGTTCCCAACGGGTGTCGCTAATGACCAAGTTAATGTAACAAGTAGCAAATTGCTGGTATCTAAAAAAGTATTTTTTTCACCTCAAATTTACTCGAGTAAAAGTAGAAAGTAACTTGTGAAAAATGTACTCCAAAAGTAAAAAAGTACACAAAAAAATTGCAACGGAGTAAAAGTAATGTGTTACTGCCCATCTCTGCAAAAGACACAATTCATTCTTACAAAAATATGGTGGACGTAGCGGCCACTAGGCGGCAGAAAATGAAAACAAACGTCATTTTAACAGAACTCATGTGAAACCTGTGTATGAGTGTCAACGTCTGTACTGACAGCTATAATCCACGCACCCATTAACTCACCCGTTCTCCGTTCTCGCCCTTGGGACCCTGTAGCCCTGGGATGCCAAATCCGGGACTTCCCTGTGAAGCATCACAATCAGTGTCATCAGCACCCAAAGCTCGTTCTAAAACTCAATTCAGAACATTGGATTCTAGTTTCCCGCATTGAAAGTTCAACAGCAATTTTTGGTTTAGTATTAACAGCATTGCCTTGCGCTCAAATTGTGACCAGTACAATGAGGGACGAGATTGTGACGTCACGACACACCGCTTTCAAAAATCTGCCCGTCGGGCAGAGTTGCGTGGATACACGAGTTTGCAAGTTGTTTACATTCCTGCACGCGCACGGTGCGCTAGAGCTGACGAGAGCTAACATGTTTGGGAATCGCTGCGTTAAAGGCTGTGGAGCTTCATCGCACAAGAGGTACATTTATTTCGTTTCCTCAGATGGAACCCCAAGTTACCGCAATCCGACAAGAAGAAAAGACGCCGTCTTGCTTGGCTGTTTTGCTGTTGGGCGAGAAGAACTGACCGTAGCCTGCATTCAATGACGGGACGGGAGTGTGTTCGCTTCATTTCCATTCAGGTTCCATTCAAGTTATCTAGTATATTTGTCGAATGAGTGTTTAATAATAGTAGTATTTCAATGTTGCGTTTCCTTCGCACTGAGTTGGTGTGTTGTGATGCCTCACAACGCTGCGTGTAGAACCATGTGTCCACGTAAGGAACAACAGGGTGGCAGCATTATCTCGGAGGCTCCAACTTCTAGCCTGCGAACAGGGAGCGGATGTTGACATTCGAGGCCGCTCCTACTACGAATAATGAGCTCCTCCGCAACCAATGTGATGTTGTTTGGAAGCGGACTCGAACACAAGTGACCTGATCGCTCGTCCCTAATATAAACAATATTATTTTAATAGTTTTCATTATAGAAATCTGTATAAAAATAATTTTCTGACAGCAGAATACGGTACAAAGTGCTTTAATGACCTATTCAATGTTTATACAAAATAGCAAATCGCGTTTCAAGTTCACACATGTATGAACAAGGTAATTGTGTCTTTTTAAATCAAATATTTCTGTCTTCAGTGGACATGAAACAGACATTTTATCAAACTTCCTGAGAGTTCAACTCTGACACGGTGATGTCATAATGGAAGAAGTGCTGGTCAAACCTTTTCTCCCTTGATCCCTTGCGTGCCTTTTTCTCCTTGTTGACCCACAGGACCTACTGGACCAACGTCTCCCTGAGGAAACACACAACAACATCAGGTACTTATACAACGATTATAGTGGACAGTGAATGCTTTGCTACTCCGGTAAGTCACAGCTCAACAGCTTCTCAAAATATGCAGACACCTGTCTTCTCTATAGATGAGTTCGGGTGGTACTTCCGGTTAAATTTGCACTCGGAACGTCACTTCCAGTTCTATTTGTTTCGAGATGTTTTGTACTATTTTTCAACATCTCTACTCAGTGAGAACACACACCTACCATGTTATTTAAAGCGGATGATGGTAACTTGCGGTGTGCTATTCCACACCAAATGCTCTCGTGTGGATCTGTGACCCACAAACGCATGATTTAATAATCAACCCGTTTCATTTTCTCATTCCTTTTGGAATTACTAGTAGAAGCAGTCAGCCTATTTGTCCAGAAGAACATGTGACCACTCGGTGAGTAACTTCAAGTTGGATTTTGACTGCATTTCGAGAGGGGTGATGTGTAACTGGTCACAAACCGACATCTAGTGGTTAGATTTCTTTGTAGACACTTCTCGAACTAGAGAATGTAATTTAAGAGTTGTGTAAATACAATTTTAGACCTGCAACTTTTTAACACTTTCTTAGATAACTCAGGATCCCTGACCTGATAATGAGTTTACGCCAGAGGTGGGCAGTGACGCATTACATTTACTAAGTTACATTTTTTTGGTGTACTTTTTAACTTTTGGAGTACATTTTTCATAAGTTACTTTCTACTTTTACTCGAGTAAATTTGACTTGGAAAAAAAATACTTTTTACTGAGAGGTCAGCAATTCACTATTCGTTACATTAACTTGGCCTTTAGCGACACCCGTTGGGAACTGTTGACACATATATTGGCGTCATATCTCTCTCTCTCGCTCGTTCGCTCTCTCTCTCTTCCTCTCGGACTCTCTTTCTCTTGGGCTCAGTCTCGGGCTTGGTCGCTCTCGCTCTCTCTCTCAGCCTCTCTCTTTCTCTTCCTCTCGGTCTCTCTCTCTCCCTCTCGGTCGCTCTCTCTCTCCCTCTCGGCCACTCTCTTTCTCTTCCTACGTAGGAAGAGAAAGTTTCCCCAATCGGGAAACTACGTACACAGTGCGGCACCGATGGTGGCAGCTGGCACGAAAGGCGCTGAACCGCGACCCATTTGAAGGTACCTTGAGCTCAGTGTCTTGCCCGAGGACACTACCGCTCTACCGAGTGAGCTACAGCCAGCTGAGAAACACATCCCCTTTGAGCCGGATTGGCTGCACTGGAAGGTGAGATTCTGTCTAAATCTATGACTCCGTTCTTTCTACTGCTGAATCAGCAGAATGCCTTTTCTCCCATCTATCTATCTAGTGAGCAAAAAGCTGTGATTTAATCCTGAGCGTGTCTGGCCAGGCCAGGTCGTCAGTCTTTATCACTCGTCATTTTGGTGAAATAGTGTTTGTGAATTTTCGGTCACCAAGACACACGAGTGGAAACCTAGATGTCAAATTTATATTCGCCAGTCCTAAGCCCAGATTTTCCATGATCTAAAGCCACTTCACTACAAAAAAACTCAAGGCACAGTTCGGCACATCTCAGTTAAGTTTAGTTGAGTTTGGGAACGTGTTTCCACTGTTCTTAAGGCGGCCATGAAGGGGTGGTGCCGGATTTTTAAAAAAAATCAATTGTGATACGCCAGTGTTCACCCCCACCCCTGCGTGTGTGACACCCCTCCCTATTAGCCTATTATGAATTCATAACACTTTGCTGTTGCCGCTGTTCAGCATGTACAACAGAGGGGAAGGGGGGGGGGGCAAAGGTAGTGACACCCCACTGGTGGCAAGGGATACCTCCAGACGCCCCCCTCCCCCTCCTCGGATTGGCCGGGCACGTTGCATCACCCCCTCGGAGGGTGACCAATCAGCGACCAGCAAACGTGGCCGAGGACGGCCACATTCCCGGACCCACATCTCAACGGGTCCTGAAACCTGGCCTGGCCTAATTGACCTTGTGGAGAAGCAATTTTTGGGATGGATGTGCATATGAACTGCGCCGAGCTGGCCTTAAGTAAGCCTGTGGAAAAGGAGCTTAAATTCCTTGTGTTTTTTCAGCCAAACAAAACTCTTATACTAGCTTTGCTTTGAACAGCTAGGTTTGCAAACAGCTAGTTTGCAACTTGCCATGTTGCATATACACAGTACGACAGTAGTATATGCGAATAAAATATAGGGTTAACGTGTATACATTTGGCTTTGGTTTAACTAAATGTATACACTTTAAATGGTTACCCATTTGTAGGTATTCAGATTGGACTTTTTCCTCAATTTCCTCTTTCTTCTTCTTTCGCATCCTCCGTTAAAGGAGTTATGTTTACAACTCTACTGTCCACAATGAATGGCTTAGAACAGGTCTAGGTCGGTAGAGGGCATGGACAATCAAGGTTAGAAAGGTAGTTATGCAAACTGCTAGTGCATTGAGGCAACCTCGGTTGCGATTTTTCGATCTGTTGAGTTGGGTTGAGGTATGACCTCTGGTGAACAAACACAGTCTAACGGTGCATTTCCAACCAAATTGATGGCCATTAGAGCGGCTTGCCAAGCAAGCTACAGTCGGCGTGTGTTAAGGTGGTGACTCAATTCAAATTGACGCAGCGTTTTTGGCGTTCAAGTTCAAATTTCTCATGTCCCGTGTTCGACGCGCTACCCGTTTCTGCGTCTGACACCCACAAATCAACTGGTGCTGGACGGCAATACTTGCATCGTTTCCCCCGAAACGGAGAGAGAGTGAGAAAGATAGCGCCTGAGAGAGGGGGAGACCAAGAAAGAGAGAGAGACCCAGAGAGAAAGAGAGAGAGAGTGACAGAAAGTGCCTGAGACAGAGAGAGAGATATGACGCCAACATATGTGCCAACAGTTCCCAAAAGTTCCCAACAGGTGTCGCTAAAGTTAATTGCTGACATCTCAGTAAAAAGTAGTTTTTTCACCTCATATTTAGTTAAGTAAAAGTAGAAAGTAACTTGTGAAAAATGTACTCCAAAAGTAAAAAAAGTACTAAAAAAAATTTTAACAGAGTAAATGCAATGTGTTACTGCCCATCTATGATAAGAACATATACTACACTTGATCTTAGCCAAAATGCAGAGAAGCGATGCCGATTGCATACTTCCAGTTAGTGAAATGCTAAAAACATGGCTGCTTGATGTATGGATCCATCAAACCAATCCCAACACAGCATGCTGTTTACAGAGAAAGCAAACTGTCCACCGGCCATGTCTGACCCTCTCCATCATCACACTGTTTCCTGGAACCACTGGTCCTCTGACACCAGTCTCCTCTCCATCACCTAAACTAAATTAAAGACATTTGTGGCTGTAGAACTCCCTCCCTGCTCAAAGCATCCTCTCTGGACAGCTACACAACACATCGTAAAGACGTTTCTCTTTTTCAAATTGATTAATACATTTGAAAATTGAATTCCGCCCCCTCCCCTCCAAGAAGATTTGAACCATAGACTGTATATAAAGTAGACACAGCGTGCATGACGCCATCCATAGATTGTATATAAAGTAGACACAGCGTGCATGACGTCATCCATAGATTGTATGTATATTGTATATACACACGCGACTTCTTCCAGTGGTACTGTCTGCTACGGGTGCCAACGACAGTGCCATGGTGCCAACAAGTCAGAATGAATGGGATCCTATGGGAGCTGAAATAAAAAAATATTAACGCCAAATCTGAAGCGTTTGTGAAATTATGACCCCCCCCACACAATTAACCGATAATTATCCTGGCAATATACATTAAAAAACTCAATTGGGAAATATCTTTAAATAGGTTAAAACAGGCTGCTAAGATTGGAATAGTTCTATTGGAATTCCCATAGGGCTTGGTTTTCTGAGACTAGGCACCACCAGCCTGAGGCCCATACCAACCCGGAAGTAGGCACGGACATCAAAACAAATGCGTTGTCCAAGTCTCAAGTTTTCATGGGCAGTCAAGTCAAGTCTTGTAATAGGTCAAGCAAGTCCCAAGTCTAAATTTAGCTGCAGCATAGGGCTGTACGATTTGGCAAAAAAATAAAAACCTGATTTATGTCTTTATAATATGAAATATGAAACAAGAAGTTTCATATTTCAAATGTTGCAAATGGTGTCCATTTTTGGAATTAAGTAGAGACACCTCACCCTTTGGCTTAAGATTAACACAGTTATCAAATTATATAACTATATGCTACCATATCGTTCATGTGATGGTTGTAATAATAATAATAATAATAATAATAATAATAATAATAACAATAACAATAACAATAACAATAACAATAACAATAATAACAATAACAATAATAACAATAACAATAATAATAATTGTTATTATTATTATTATTATTATTATTATTATTATTATTATTATTATTATTATTGTTATCATTATTATTATTGTTATTGTTATTATTATTATTATTATTATTATTATTGTTATTATTGTTATTGTTATTATCATTATTGTTATTATTATTATTATTATTATTATTATTATTATTGTTATTATTGTTATTGTTATTATCATTATTGTTATTGTTATTATTATTATTATTATTATTATTATTATTATTGTTATTATTGTTATTGTTATTACTATTATTGTTATTATTATTATTATTATTATTATTGTTATTATTGTTATTGTTATTATCATTATTGTTATTGTTATTATTATTATTATTATTATTATTATTATTATTATTATTATTATTATTATTATTATTTTTATTATTATTATTATTATTATTATTATTATTATTAGTAGTAGTAGTAGTATTATTATT
>OMKY01095285.1:0-12043 GCA_900302395.1 Bregmaceros cantori | reverse complement strand
TTCGAAGACGGTCACAGAGAACTACAGATGGAGAGAGACAGAGAGGGATGGAGAAAGAGAGAGAGACAGTGAGAGAGGGAGGGATAGAGGGGGAGAGAGAGAGAGAGAGAGAGAGAGAGAGAGAGAGAGAGAGAGAGAGAGAGAGAGAGAGAGAGAAAAAAAGATATGCTAGGAGCTATATGCCTTGTTAAAGAGGGGGGAGAAAGGAGACATAGAAGTGAGACAACTGGAAAAGAAAGTCAAAAAGGTGAGAGAGAGAATAAATACTGAGAAAGGGGGATAAGTAGTGTGTGTGTGTGTGTGTGTGTGTGGGTGTGTGTGTGTGAGTATGTGTGAGAGAGAGGAGAGAGAAATACAATGTACTGTGTGTGAGGGTGAGAGTGAGAGAGTGTTACAGGCAGAGATACGGAGAGAGGAAGGGAGAGCCGCACACTGTTTTATCCTCATCAGCCTTACTAGACTATGACTTATAGTCTTCATCTGAAGGATTTTTAAATATAGATATAATGAAGACATATAGATACTAAAGATCGGAGAAATGGGGGCTGTCATTGATGGACTGCACCTAACGCACCCCCGTTGGCGTTAATGGCGCTGCGTCTACCGCAGTGTCTGCAATGCCGCAAGTTCTCCTCCCCTCGTTGGCTTGTCTGCCATGTCTGACCCCGATCTCTTCAACCCAGTTTCCAAATAATCCTATCATAGAGATGAAAAAATGTAGCCGGCTGAGCCAGTGATTGTTGAGTCTGGTAAAACCAGGGACAAAAAATGTGTCAAAAAAGTGTCAATCAAATCCTGTTATCCAGTCACAGCGCAGTAGGCGGGACAAGCGGCGTGGAGGCGTGACCACCGAACTCTGCCCACTTCCCGCGTCGGCCGTACCAAACTCTGCACACGTCTCGTGTTGCCCTTTACCGAACTCTGCCCACGTCTCAATTCGAATTATTTGATTTATCAGCGCGTATACGTAATGAACAGAGCCAATGTACAGTCTAGCGGTGTGCAAGGTGTGGACGATTCATTGGTTCTGGCTCGCCAGGCTAGAAGAAATGGTGCCGACGCTGGAAAAAAATAACTTGCCCAAAAAGTTCTATCTTTTTTTGTTAATGTTTAATGGATATTGCTGAACAAACAATTAGTGATCCTAACATAAGATAATGGCTCAATTTAGACAGTGAGCATAGCTACCATTGTCTACAACTATTAACATGAAATTGAAGGGACATACCCGTCTCACTCACTGGTATCCAGACAGCGAAGACCGCCCCAGTCTCCCTCTCTGCCTTCCAACAATCGGCCAATGCGATGTGCCTATTTGCATCTGCGCTCCACGGTGGATTTCCATAATTGCAATGCATTAATCACACTTCAATAATGATCTCAATTCCTTAATGAGTGAATTAACATATTCATTTAGGAGTTAACTATACCATTCATCTCTTTGCAATTAAAATTGACACCCAGCCAGTCATGTAAATCAACACAACTCTTATAGTGGGGCCATTATGCCGAGAGTGGCCATTATGGAAGACGTCAGTGTGCGTGGGTGTGCACTCAGAAATGGAGTCAATAGCGACGGTGTCCGTGACTCAGTGATGTTGTTTTGTCAACACAAAAAAAAAACTTTAGCACTCCAAGGCATTAAAGAGTTTGAAGTGACGTGCTAGTCTGGTGAGCCAAAACCAACGAATCGTCCATGCATCGCACACAATTTGAATGATCACTGGGTCTGGTAAAACCACGTTCTAATTCCCTCTCTGGCTTATCCAGTCACAGTAGGTGGGACAAGTGCCGTGGAGGCGTGACAACCAAACACCACCCACGTCTCATATCGCCCACACCAAACTCCGCCCATGTCTTGATTGGAAAAATTTGATTGGTCAGCCTGTATACGGGCGACGTCTACCTGATTTGTCCAGACCCAATGTGCTGTCTAGCCGTGTGCGATGTGTGGACGATTAGTTAGTTCTGGCTCGCCAGGCTAGTGATACCTTTTTATATTTCATTGTTCATTGCTTTTAATGTAGGATGACAATGAACTTGGCATTTGCATTGCATTGCATTTACAAAGTACAGTAGTAGTCAGTAATGTGGACTGATATTAGTTCCAAACAGATGAGGAAAAAAGGAAAAAAAGTTTTATGTTAATGTGGGATTAAGATGAAGATGTGATCAGTAAGTATTTACTAACTTTGTATCAAAGTATATGGGTGATTTGATCAATTAGTATTTGTGTTGAATGGCATAATTGCGTATGCAGTATTGGGTTCCTGATTTTAATGGATATTTAACTCGTTCAGCCCTTTTCAAATTCAGCACATCCAAGCCCCATAGAAAATCAAGTACTGTGTCTTTGTCAACAGCAGCACATACCAAACGTCAGACTTTCTTTTATCATCATTGTTTCCACATGTTTCCATTCTTTAGTAATACTCTCCAGAACATGGGTGGGTTTCACTAAAAACTAGTGTTCACTAGAAATTTCAGACAAAAATCACATAATAAATGCAGGTGCGGTACCGATTTTGTTCACCAAGCGGTAATATGTGTCGCCTGGCTGACAAAACCGCGACTGCACCGGCATTTTTTATTCTGAATGAATGACGCAATCGCTTCCAACCAGCACTGAACCGAGAGAAAGCGTGCACCCCCAGGTCGAGACAACCAGTTCTCGGAGGGCTTGGGCCGGATGATATAGTGTGCGCTCAAACTGGCTTGACACGTTCATAGCTACCGGGACAACTTGGAAACAAGTTTCAAAACGGACCTGGGATAAACATGCTGGTTTGAATATGCCCGTTAGCAGCTACGGTTCGGCGGCACAAAGTTACCAGCGTTGAATCTGTATGCAGGGAACCATAACGGACCATAAAAATTCCACAGGGAATAAACGTATCTAAAACGGTTGGTGTGGTATAAAAGATGTCTTAAAAACGTGAAAAACTTGCCAAGTGGGTCGTTAAAGTGCCACATTAGAAAACATATAGCAGCTAATAACAGCAATCTCCAGATGGGTGTTATTTTTATTTTATAATTTATTTTGTCTTACACTGGTGAGTTGCACGAACACACTTTCTAGAGATATTTATCAAAACATAAAGTCTGCGGCGAAGCAGAAGCAAGAGATGAATAGTTATTGAAATTGAGCATTGGCAGCACTACGCTCACTTTGTCAAAATTGTCTGCACCCGGAGCCATATTAACAACCAAGGGTTTCCCTGAGTCTCTGTAAAGCGCTTTGTGGTCCTCATATAGGAACTCGCTATAACAAATAATAATAAGAATAATAATACATGTTATTTATATCGTGCCTTACATCCCGTAGGATCACAAGACACAATAAAAGCAAGACATAAGCCCCTTTTCCACTGGCTTACTTAAGGCCAGCACGGCACAGTTCACATGCACATCCAGCCCGAAAATCGCTTCTCCACGAGGTCAAATCGGCCAGGCCAAGTTTCAGGACCCGCTGAGATCTGGGTCCAGAATCTGGCTGTCTTGGCCCACGCGCGTGTGATACGCGGGGTGTCACATGCGCATGTGTGGGGGTGAGCATTGGCGTATCAAAATTTAGTTGTTTTTTTTTTAAATAGGCACCACCCATTCTTGGCCGTGTTAAGAACAGTGGAAACACGTTCCCCGTTAACTGAACTAAACTTGACTGAGATGTACCGAACTGTGCCTTGAGGTTTTTTGTAGTGGAGAAGTGGCTATAATAGTGATACGGTCAAACGCAAAGTTAAAGCATTGGGTATTAACACCCGCCAGTCTGGCCCTAAAGCAGCCACTCACAATAGCTGATTTCCATGCTTCAAATAACCCTGGATAAAACATATAAAACAAAGTCATAGCGGCACCGTTTTGGATGTGCTGCAATTATTGCAAGCACTTGCTAGGAGTCCCAATGAGGAGTGCGTTGCAGTAGTCAAGCCTTTGGCCAATTATTAGTCAAGAGGTTGTCGAGATTGGACCCCACACCTTAACATAGTGACTGTACTCTAAGTCAAGCACACACTCACACACAAACAGTGGCAGTAATTGTTTGATTGGGGGGGGCTCTTCAAACCCATTACTGACCAATCTCTCTAGGTTGTCCGCGCTGATGCCGAAAAAAAAAACTTAAAAATAATAATTGTTTAATCAATTTGAACAACGTGGCGGCCACTAGTTGGCAGCACAACACAACAGAACGTGTTTTGTGTCGGGGACAAAATGGTGAAAATCAAGTTTTTAAAAATTCATGGTCGAAGCTGCGGCTTTAAAATAAAAACCTGCACTGAGTGAATAGTTTTATGTAAGGCTCTTGATATGCACAAGACATATGTCCAATCACGTAGCATTAGACTGAAATGAGATTAGGACCAACATGCCCCAACAAATGTGAAAAATTAAAGTGTAAAAAGTAAAAAAAAAAAAAGTAAAGTAAAAATAGAGTATCCTATTGGATTGGATTGACTAGTAGTAGTAGTAGTAGTACTAGTAGTAGTTTATTTGTCCCAAAAAAGGGAAATTCGTCTCGGGTGTGCAGGCTGTTGCGTACAAACAGTGTCAATACAACACTAAAACAAATACAACACTGAAAACCAACAAATAAGACAAATCAGACAAAAAAGGAAAAGAAAAGCAGTACAAATACACATTAAGCAGTCACTCTGTCTCTAAACAGCATTCAGGAGCGTTATCGACAGCGGCACAAAGGACTGCTTGAATCTATTGAGGTACCGCCTGTTGCCCGTCATCGGTACCCTTCCTGATGGCAGTAGTAGTAGTAGTTACTAGTAGTAGACTAGGCTAAGATCAAGGAAGACTATATTTCAGTAGTAATTCTCAGACACCTGACCTCTAGCCCTCCAATATCACTGCTGAGTGGTGGCATCCTGTTCACTAATGGGGTACAGTCTTGTAACACAACAGCAGCGTGCCGCGCACGCGCCTCGTGCTTTGTACAGCAAATTATGGACACAATAGTGAGCGTCTGAAGGACCAGGCCACGGTGGATCAATGGCGTGCGAGGCCGGTGACAAAGTGTTTAATATTCCACGTCTGGCCGACGCCACGCTGCTAACTAAGCAGCCCAGCTTCCTTACTCCTGCCCCCTCTCACCGACTCGTGGGGGGGACACAGCAGTGGTTCACCCCTACCATCTCTCCAATCTCTCCACCATAAACAAACTTTAGGAAGGGCATCCAGAATCATCTCAGACCCCACGCACACTATACACTCTGCCTTCCCAGCTACTGCCCTCTGGGAGGCGCTAGCGGACAATTGCCATTGGAAGTTACATACAGTTTCACTCCCACAGCAATCAACATCCTGAATAATAATTAAGAACCATTATGTATCTGTTATGTGTTAAGAACTTGTGGCCAGCGACCAAGTGCAACGCGACCAATATAGACAGATATAAATACACACAGACACACACACTGAGCGCTTCCATGTCAGACGTCACTATTTTTCGGTCGCAGTGCCGTAACGCACCTGTCAAGCAGAGCCTCATCGGCGCTGCGACTGAAAATTATGCACGTGACTAAATTCATGTCTTTGATGTTGGGATTTGCCAGCGGGTGCTCATCAATCCCCGTTGGTAGGCTCCGGAGCACCCGCAAAGTTGGCGCCTATGATTGTGTCTATATATTAGTATTTCATTCAATTTGTACGAAAAATCTTTCTGACATTAGTACTCCAGCGCTTCCTCTTGCTGTACATCTTCGGTGCCAAACCATGTCTCTCATTTTAATGACAAATCACTTGACTGTGTGTGTGTGTGTGTGTGTGGGTGTGCGCGCATGTGCTCTTGTATTTGTATGTGGTTATGGTTGTTTTAATGGGTTGGGAAGGTTGGGGATCGAGTGTTCCTTTTGTTCTTGTTGTTTTGCTTTGTTTGTTGCTGTAAAGCACTTTGAATTGCTCTGCATGAAAAGTGCTATATAAATAAAGTTTGATTTGATTTGATATAATTCCACTCCCCTGTCAGGTTAAATGAAAAAAACAAACAAAAACAAAAAAAAACGAAGAATCGTCCCGAATCAAATCGTATCATTATGAGTTCTTCAGTATCGGAAAAAAAACGAATCGTTGGGTCAGGAAATCGATACTAAATCGTATGGCCATGATAGGTGCGATTTACACCCCTAGCTTATAACTAGGATGGTACCACCATCGGTACCTCAGCCTACTGCTTATATTAATAGGCTGTGGGTAATGTTGCACTGTTCAATGTTCGGTTTCTGAAAAAAGCACCTTGTGTTGCTCTGCATGAAAGGCGCTATATAAATAAAGTTTGAGTTTGAATCGGCATGTAATGGGGTGAACGGGAAGCCACACCTCCACTGGGCGTGGTCCAGTAGATGAAGAGGTTCATGGTTCCGACCTCTGTGATCTCCTCGTCGTCTCCGTAGAGCCACAGCACCTGCTGGCAGCCCTTCTTCACCGCCTCAGACTGCACCGCGATGGTGGGGCCGTAGTTCCTGGAGAACCAGCATGTAGACATGAGAAACTGCAATGCCGCTGTGGGAACACCGCAAGGGGGAGCACCCCAAGGGCAGGGCTTGAAAATGAAATCATTTTTAAAACGCTCCGTTCTGGCAAACGTTTAACGTTTTCGTTCTCGGAACCGTTCCGGCACCAAAATATCGGTCCTGAACCGGTTCAGAACGCAAAAATTCTGTTCGTTCTTAAAATTGTTGTGCAATTTTAAGCTTAGATATAGTTCATACATAATATATTTGGTGGACTTGGCAAATGACGCAAGCTCAGTTTTACATTCGTTTTAGTAATAAAGTGCAATTAAAATATCTATTTGTACCTACCACACCCCCTAATGAACAAAACAAAAACTGCAACTAAGAAACCGCAAAATATCACAGTGATGGAGAAAACACATTTTCAATTTAGAGTAAAACTGTGTGAATTGAAAAGACTGCCGGAATGACTAGACAGCGGCTATGTGGACACGCACCCTCCCATCTTGTAAGCGCCGACGCCGCCTCGGCAGGCCCGTACGAAGCTGGGGTCGGCGAGCAGAGAAACAGGGTTGAAGGAGCCGGTGGCGAAGTACGGCCCCACGGGGCCCACGATGACGAAGATCATGGCGTGGTTCGCCCGCGACACGCCAAGGGACGGCTGGAAGAGAAGGAGGAGAGAGAAGGAAAACTAGTGAGTACTAGTGCTGCATTAAAATAATTATTTTAATTAAGTTGTTGACAAATCTGTTTCTTCTCTTTCCATTAAAAACTAGAAGCACTCAGAGAGTGCAAACCTGCGCTAAGGCCATGGGATCTCCGATACCAAAACATCTAGACGCGATCATGTTACTTATATGCTACAGAAATGCAACAAAATAACTTGTCTCCCTTGGCGGTACGCGGGATTAGAGTCATAAAAATAAATATTTTCGCGATCTGCCGGAGATGGGACACGAACCCAGGTCTTCAGCTTGGCAGACCTCAGGGCTAACCGCTACACTATCTGAGCTGTGTTACTCCCCCGCAGTAGAGTGGAGGCAACTTCTGCGTGTTGCTGCAGTTTGTAATCATAACAGTTGTCAAACTAGACATTATTATGTTATGTTACTTACAGGTAATATTTAAAATCACTTGTTCCGTGTGCCATTTCCAACAACTGTACAGAATTTGATCCAGATCCGTGATCAACTTTTTCAGTTATCCTGTTGACAGACAAACCAACGCGACCCCAAACTGCTCGGCGGAGGTAATAGTTCAGATGGGTGCAGTGTGGTGGCTGAGTGGTTAAAGATGCATAGTGTGAAGACTGACCTCTGTTCCGATGAAGGTCGGTCTGATGTACAGGCTGGCGTCCAGTGAGTAGGGCACCCACTCCTGATCTACCTCCACCAGCTTGCTAATGCACGCCAGCATCTCCGCCTTGTCAAACGCCTAACAGAGAGAAACACGGTTAAACAGGATTGGCCATGGAAAAACAGATATATGTTTTTTTCTGTTTCACTTTTTTAGTATTAGCATGGAAGAGCCTACTCTTCCGTGCTAAATTTTAACATATTGCGTTTTCACCATAGACTGTATATACATATGGAAGTCGCATTCGCTTCAGCCGGCATGCCGACTTCTGTGTGCATCTACTAGTCGAGTGGGCAGAGTCGACTACCAAAAGCACGAAACCTATGGGATTTACAATAGAAATATACCAATTTTAGCAGGCCGTTTAACCTATTTAAAGATTGCTTCTAATTGATGTTTTAATGTATATTGTCGGTTTGATTATTAAATAATCGATTCATCGGTTGCAGCTATACATAGAATATTTGGTACGTACCGGCAAACAGCTTCTCTCTGCGCTGCGGTGCATTCGCTCCATGTTGTGCATGGGCCGGAAGAGGCGGATGTGGTTGTCCACGCCCCGAAATGCCTTCATGCCCTCAAACAGCTGGGGGCGCCGATGTGCAGGGGGGAGACAAAAACCAATGAAGAAGAGTGAGATACAGACAGATTGCAAAAGTACCCAAATGTCTTACTCAAGTAAGAGTAAAATACATTTGTGAAAAAACAATTCGAGTACGACTACAAAGTACTTATCCAAATATCTACTCGAGTAGAGCTAAAAGTACATGCTCAGAAATGTACTCAAAAAGTATTTTTGAAAGTAAAAAGTACAATCTCTAAAATGTACTCAAAAGTATTTTTGAAAGTATAAAGTCAAAAGTAAAAGTACAAAGTACTAAAAAGAAAATTGTATGTAAAATGCATTTTTTTCGAAATTAGTTTGTCAATATTATTATTTGAATAAATGACTAACAACCTAGCCTAATTTAGCTTATATCTCAGGACTAAATGAAAACCACTTATTAACTTAATAACTGGGACTGTACGTGGTGCATCAGCGCCCCCTACTGACTGATATTATACATGTGATGTACCCTGTCAATGTGCAAAAAAAGAGGAAAAGTAACGAGTTTGTTTTGGTAAGAGTAGAAGTACAGATATTACGTAAAAAGTACTCACAGAAAAAAGTACTTCTAAAAGTACAGATACTTCAAAATGTTACTTAAGTACAGTACTTAAGTATTTGTACTTCGTTACTTGTCATCTCTGGATACAGACATACGTGAAGGTCGTTCCAAATGTTGCCGTACAGCAAGTGTAGGGCTGTTGCGCGTGACGCCGCGGCTTGGCGGTGGCAGCCGTGTTGGGAGTATGACGTACGGTGAACTATACGTATACGTACGATTAAGTAGCATTATTTCAATTTCACGTTCATTATATAGACGAGTTCGGGGGTACCTCCAGGTCTCTGAATGTCACTTCCGGTCTGAGTTACTTGCCGTGTATTTGGCTATTTTTCCAACATGTCTATTCGGTGGGAGCACACACCTACAGGGTTATTTAAAATAGTGGTGGTAACTTGCAGTGTGCTATTCCACACCCTAATGTTATCGTGCGGATCTGTGACCCACAAACGCACAATTTAATAATCAGTTCAACCCGTTCCATTGGCTCATTCCTTTTGGAAGAACTAGTAGAAGGGGCCAGCCTATTGGTCCAGAAAAACATGTGACCACTCGGTGAGTAACTTCAAGTAGGATTTTCACTGTATTTCATAAATAATTATACAAAAAAAGTTAACGAAGCAAGGAGAGTGATGTGTAACTGGTCACAGAGCATCATCAAGTGGTTGGATTTTTAATTGGCGTGCATTTTGTATGTTTCTGTGTCCACGTATCACGGCCTTCTACCAGACTTTATATACATACATATAGGCACTGGAAGTGACCTGCAGAAGCGCGGGACAAAATGACTCCCCCCAGTGTTTCGCACGTAAACTCGTCTATAGGGCCAAATGCCATGATGTAGTTAGGGGCGACAGACATGTTGGTGGTATCATTGCGGTCAGGCAGAGAGCAATATTTGCAAAGCATTGTCTGTTTAAAAATCTTCTATTATTGATTTATCCAAGGTAATATGCTATCAATCACCAGCAGATGGCAGCTTAACCTCGTCCATTGTATTTGCCCCTATATAATGGACGTGAAGCGGTAAGGTATACCACTTGACCGTTCGTATACTTCATCATACGTGATACCACCAAAATGTCTCCCGGCGCCAAGTTATGACGTCACTGAGCAGCAGCCCTTTGACCTTGCATTTTCGTACAGCAAAAATTATGCGCCACTTTAATTTGAACAATTTCAACAACATATTTCTAGTGCCTCTGGTGGGGTAAAGAGTAGCATCTCAGATAGATAAAAAATAAAATTAAAAAATTAGGATTGCTCTGGAGGCCAAAATACAATGGTTGGCGGTCTGGATTTGGCCCGCGGGCCGGCAGTTGAACAGCCCTGTTGTATGTGATGTGCTGCACATTTGGACTGTGACTGACCTCGATGGAATAGTGCAGGGCGGACGAGGCCGGGTGCAGCGACAGGTTCTGGAAGGGCTTGATGTGTGGCGCCTCCCAGCCGCCTTTCTCCGTCCAGTTGATGGTCAGCATGTGGTCCGAGAACTGCTTGCCGAACACCAGCGAGGACGGGTCGGGCTTGGCGGCCGGAGACGGCGTGCGCTCGATCACCAGATCCGACGCCTTGGGTCGAGACGGGATGGGCGAAAAGAAAAAACACGCGCGCACGCGTACACAGAGACAGAGGGAGGGAAGAGCACCGGGGTGGACCGGGCAGGCGTTGATTGGAGGGTTTTGTTGATTACAAAACATGCGTTTCCCCCAAAATTATTGGTCTGAAATTATTGGTTTCAATCCAGCAGGACATTGCATTAGTGTTCTGTTGATGAGATGGTTTCATTTGAAATTACGTATTTGCACACAGACAACAGGATGAAAGAAAGACACACAAAGACGTCAGGATACGATGCGGTGTGCCAAATATCAACTGGACAGGTGCATAAAGTAAAGATCTCCCGATCCCAATCCTTTCATCTTAAGGATCGGCCGATCCCGATATACTATACCGATTCCCGATACTCAATACTGAGTCCCGATACCGACTCCGGATGCTGCAAGAATTGGTAGTACCCAAACTATTACAACCTACTTAAAATGTAGACATGTAAAGAAGACTATTTTTAGTTTATTCTGCTCTGAGATTTTATTTTGTCAAGACAACTTTTTAGCATTATTGAAAATGAAAATAGTGCTAAATAGTTTACGCACTACAAATTTTTGCAGTATCAGGACGCTGTGTCGGGTCACAGTACGGGTACTTGAAGAAAACTAAGAACGGCGACCGATCACCGATCTGAGGATGAGCAATGTCGGGAAAGTGAAGTTCCTAAGAGCAACCCTAGTTACAAGCTGTGATCAAAGAGGACCTCATTGAAGACCGTTTTTTGTGGAACATTTGGCAACCACAGATTCTTCAGTGCAATAACTAATTAAAAGCAAAAGTCTGGACGTCACAGGACGCAATTCCACGCCGTCTCCACGGCCGTTGTGTGCACAAACATGCGCTTCATGCACAATAGAAAGTGGGGAGGGGAGGGGAAGGGAGAGAGAGAGAGAGAGAGAGAGAGAGAGAGAGAGAGAGAGAGAGAGAGAGAGAGAGAGAGAAGAGAGAGAGAGAGAGAGAGAGAGAGAGAGAGAGAGAGAGAGAGAGAGAGAGAGAGAGAGAGAGAGAGAGAGAGAGAGAGAGAGAGAGACAGAGAGAGAGAGAGAGAGACAGAGAGAGAGACAGAGAGACAGAGAGACAGAGACAGAGAGAGACAGAGGAGAGAGAGAGAGAGACAGAGAGAGACAGAGAGAGACAGAGAGAAAGAGAGAAACAGAGAGAGACACAGAGAGACAGACAGACAGAAAGAGACAGAGAGAGAGAGAGAGACAGAGGGAGACAGAGAGAGACAGAGGGAGACAGAGAGACAGACAGACAGAGAGACAGACAGACAGAAAGACAGAGAGAGAGAGAGAGACAGAGAGAGAGAGAGAGAGAGAGAGAGAGAGAGAGACAGAGGGAGACAGAGAGAGACAGAGGGAGACAGAGAGAGACAGAGAGAGACAGAGAGAGACAGAGAGAGACAGAGAGAGAGGGATAGAGAGATTCATTCAGGCTGTTTTTCCC
>OMKY01095262.1:6753-24218 GCA_900302395.1 Bregmaceros cantori | reverse complement strand
GTGTGCCTCTGTGTGTAGCGTGTTTCTGTGTGAGTCTCTGTGTGTGTCGCTGTGCACAGTGTGTGCCTCTGCGTGTGTTTCTGTGTGTGTGTCTGTATGAGAGAGATTAATGAGTGTCACCAAGCAGTGTATCTGAGCCAAGGTTGTTTGTCTTCATATCCACTAGGGGGCTCAGTTTAACACACTCCACACTGGTTTTACTAATCCATGCTTTCTATTGGAATATACATTCATCTCTATGGATCCAACATATGTGTCTTCATGTGAATGTTTTCAAGTGTATGCATTTGTGTGTCTTTATGTGGGGCAGCACGGTGGCACAGTGGTTACCATTGCTGCCTCACAGCTAGAAAATCCTGGGCTCGAATCTCAATCCGGACAGGTCCTTTCTGTGTGGAGTTTACATATTCTCCCTGTGTCTACGTGGGTTTCCTCCGGGCACTCCGTGGGTTTCCCCCACCACCAAAAACATGTTCTAGTTAACCTGCTCCAGTCAGTGCCCCTGGCCAAGGTACTGGCTCAGAATCTGGAGTTGGCCCCCGGGCGCTGCACCGCGGCTGCCCACCACTCCTCAGGGATGGGTTAAATGCGGAGGAAGAATTTCACTACACATGTATGTATGTGTGACGAAATAAAGTATCTTATCTTATGTGTGTGTTCATATGTGTATGCATGTATGTGTGTGTGTGTGTCTGTGTGTGTGTTTGTGTGTATGTATTTGTGTGTGTGTAATATACCTGTGGTCCCATAGCCATCCCTCTGGGTGGGTTCATTCTCATAGGCCCACCCATGTTGGGATGTCCTGAAACAGAGAGAGAGATAAAGAGAGACAGACAGGCAGAGAGATAGACAGACAGGGAAAGAGCGAGACAGACGAGAGACCCAGAAACAGACAGACAAAGAGCAAGAGAGATGGAGACAGAGAGAGAGACAAACAGAGAGAGTGAGCGAGAAAGTGAAATAAAGATGTGAATAAACAGATTAATTTATCATGTAACCTGTGATGGAATTGTGCGTGTTGTGACACAAAGTGCTTGGAAAAATATTGAAAAGACTGGTGAAATATTCCAGGGACATGAATACTTTAAAATTGCATACATTTCCCCATCCACGTTATAGCTGTCAGCAGGGCTCCGAACCGGTTTAAGGAACGAAAATGAAAACCGTAAACGAACAGAATTTTACGGAATTTTATGAGGGGCAGAAACGGACACGGAAAAAGATTTATTCAACTGTTCCGGAACCGAAACGGAACATTATGAAATCCACAAAACCGGTTAAGAACGTTTTATTTTTTTTTCGTTCTGTGCATCTGGGGTTCCATCTTGTGGACAGACGAGGAAGTGAATGTAATGCCGTTTTAAACCCAAATTTCACGTTAATACAGTTGCACTGAAGTTTGGAATTCCACCAAATATATTTTGTATAAACTATATATGAAGTTAACATTGCACAAAATTAGGAACTTCAAGAACGAACTAAATTTTTGCGTTCTGAACCGGTACAGGACCGATATTTTGGTGGCGGAACAGTTCAGAGGACGAAAACGTTAAACACAGAATTGTGGGTTCGCTTCTCCTCCCCGACATCTTTGCCGCATGTCTCCTCCCCCTTCTTCACCCTTTTTCTAGCTAATCCTGAATAAAGCTCCAAATGGGTGCAAATAAAAGACATTTCTCTCTCTAACAACTCTGCCACCGCGCGCCACCTGGTTGTCTTTTAAAATACTATAATACTAATACTAATTTAACTCGCTGACTACCAACGCCAGAAACTACATTTGATTAATTAACATCTAGTTTAGTTTGTTAAAGAATCTAGTTCTAGATTAATGATGAAATAACTTTAACTTATCATTTTTGAAAGCAGTCCTAGAATACTTTAATAATGTAACTTGTTGACTACCAACGCCAGAAACTACATTTGATTAATTAACATCTAGTTTAGTTTGTTAAAGAATCTAGTTCTAGATTAATGATAAAATAACTTTAACTTATCATTTTTGAAAGCAGTCTAGAATACTTGTTGACTCCAGAGGATGTCAGTCATTCGGCCACTAGTTAGGGTGGAGCACCTGCTGGTAGTTGTCTGTTAGCTGCTGATAAAGGACAGGCTCCGTCTGGTTTATCTGCTGTCGTTGTCCGGCTAATTGTCAGATAAATGTAACGTTGTCGTCCAACGCCTTCACCGAACATGTTGGTAACGGCAAACGCGTGTAAGCGGAAGAAGTACTTGTTCAATGCCTTATTAATTTCAAAGTACAAATACTTAAGTACTGTACAGTCCCAGTTACTAAGTTAATAAGGGGTTTTCATTTAGTCTCGAGATATAAGCTAAATTAGGCTAGGTAGTCATTTATTCAAACAATAACAAAAAAAATGTTATTTACATACAATTTTATTGTTAGTACTTTGTACTTTACACTTTAAAAAAACTTTTTGAGTACATTTCTCAGCCTGTAGTCTTAACTTTACTGAAGTAGATATTTGTATCAGTACTTAGTAGTCTTACTCAAGTTGTTATTTTACTAATATATTTTACTCCTACTCGAGTAAGACATTTGGCTACGTTTGCCATCTCTGTTAAACCCTGAGAGGAACCATAGACCAACATAATCCACCCGGTGCTAACAGTTAAAGAGTTGATCAAACTTGAAGGAAAACAGCACCGAAGATTCAGACTGAAATATCTTGTTCCCTGATGTTAACCGGGCCGATACGTATTTTGACTCCGTGCGTGCAGAGTGAGCTGTACCTTGACCCCAAACAGGATGAATATAGAAGCTTTCATATTTTCCACATTCACTATACCTCTATGGGTATGTGTGTTTAACGCGTAATAATAAGTAATACTATAGTGAATAATAAGTAATACTATAGTGAAGAACAGCATGTATTACTCCGCGGCCTTGCACGCAGTAATGCATGAGGTGTCATGCGGCCCTACTCGCATATTGCAATGGAGCGCTCACAGGAGCGGCACGCACCACATAAATCACTTTTAGGTCAGTAAGCATAACCAGAAAAAAATCCACATATAAGACGCACTGGATTATGAGGCGCACCTCGTTATTTTATGAAAATGAATGTCGTTTAGACGCCGTATAGTGTGATGCAATTCCTCGGCGATTATCGATTATTACACTTTGGTGCTGATTGATCAATTAGTCGAGTAATTGTTTCTAATATCAGGGACTAACAGTCACAATCAGTACAGATTTTCACTGTTTCTTTTTTTTTTCTTTAATTCCGTTCATAGACTTCACTAGCGTTCAACAGCATAAAACTCAGTTCATGAAAATATCTAGGAAAAAAAGCTTAACACTTTTTTTGCTTCTGAATCTTGATTATAAAGTCCCGATACAGCATACTTAAAGTAAATGAACACTCAGGTTGTTGAGCGAAAACACTGTGGAAAATGTTGAGTCAATGCTTGCCTATCGTGCCGCCGTACTAGCGCTCACTCTACGTGCAGTGGTACTTTTTTAGTATAGCTTAGAAAAAGCATTAGAGATGGAAGCATTTCTGTTTAAATTCTATAAGTGAATTATTACACGATCGAAGGATGGTTACACAAAATCAAATGCTGTGTTTTTTTTGTTGCTTCCATTTCTATATTCGCCCACTGTCGGTACATGAGGCTAAGCAATGCTAACGAAATACTGCTGCGCCAACATTCATGTTAATCACACTGTCTCCAACCCAACGTCCGATTGTCTGCCATGTCTACCCCCGATCTCTTCAACCCAGGTTCCGAGTAATCCTATCCAATAGACGAGTTTACGTGCGAAACACTGATGGGTGTCTATATGTATGTATATAAAGTCTGGTAGAAGACGGCGGTATGAGGAAAACGCACACCAGTTCAAAATCCGATCACTAGATGTCGGTCTGTGACCAGTTACACATCACCCCCCCCCTTGCTTCGTTCACCATTTTACATAAATATTGATGAAATACAGTCAAAATCCTACTTAAAGTTACTCCCTGAGTGGTCACATGTTCTTCTGGACCAGTAGGCTAGCTGCTTTTACTAGTAATTCCAAAATGAATGAGACAATGGAACGTTGCACTGATTATTAAATCATGCATTTGTGGGTCACAGATCCGCACGATAACATCTAGGTGAGGAATAGCACACCACAAGTTACCACCCTCCGTTTTAAATAACCCTGTAGTTGTGTGTTCCCACCGAATAGACATGTTGAAAAATAGCCAAAGACACGTCAAAATAAATGGCACCAGACGTGATGTTTAGAGTACAAATTTAACCGGAAATACCCGCCGAACTCGCCTATAAAGATAAAAAAAACATGTTTTTTTTGTTTTAATTTTCTCTGGTGTTTTCAATTCAGTCATTACACTGAATTGTCTTTAAACTGTATTGTCTATATGTTGTATAAATACAGTATAATTAGCCTAAAATCACAATTCCCGATACTTCGGAAAAACTGACCGGAGCCCGATCGCCGATCGAAGGATCACGGGTCGACACCCGACATCACATGACTAAAAGTGACCTCGTGGTGACGTCACTCCACACATACGTAGCACAATTTCTGCAACAATCGCTTCATATCTTTCATACATACATACATCCACTTCGTACATAGTGTTAAAACAATATGTTTTGTTCTTTTACAGATAGATGATTTTTAAAATCATCAGGTTATTAACCTTTGATAACATCCTTTAATAACATTAATGTTATTAATATTGCAAACTTTTTGATGTTTCTACACTTTCATTCTGGAGTTATTTAATTTTTAAAATGGTATCGATCAATTATTGATTAATCTTTGACGTCCCCAGTTGTGAGCGGTTGATCAACTTCAGGTGATTAAGGTTTGGAAAGTGACTGAAGAAACATTGGGCTACTAATGTCCTACGGTTGAAGGAGGGTTGAAACACAAAACATTTATTTCGACTGAGTCTTAGGCCAGACCAAGTAACACCTTTCTGAAAAATCCAGCTTTCACCGGTTTGAACCAGGTGACCAGCTAAGACCAGCTAAAACCAACTGACTTGAGACCAGCTTGAATCACGACATCCTTAACCGGTAGACCACCTAGAACTAACAATTTCAGCAGGGATTTATAAGTTATTTAAAGACACTCATACCCTGGATTACTAGCACAGCGGTAGCTGTTTTGCTATCTTTATTCGGGTCATAATAATTAATTGGGATAAAAAATTAAGTATGATGGATTTTAATGTCCGAGTCTGTGATTATGTTGTACGTTGACCAGTGTTTTAACTATCAATAATAATTTTAAATCATATATTTACAAAAAATCTAATTCCATCATTCTTTCATTTTTATTATTTATTTATTCATTTTGAACAACCTCTCCTGAACGCATCTGAACATCACCTTGAACCTCTTCATTGTACAACCACATGGGGGCTGAACAGTAGCGTGGCAAGCCAGACCCAACGCATTAACCACGAATCACACGTTGCTAGACATTGCATTTGCAACGTATAGCGATGTGCGATTCGTAGACGTTGCGGCCAGGGTAAGGCTCTCGCCGCAGTTGGACTACAGTGCTACCTTGAGCATAGACATGGTATTACAGGGTCGAATTTTAGTTTCATATCTACTATAACAACATAAGATAATTATAGTTTATTACAATATCTGATTTGGACATTGTTGTATTGAATCAAAATCGTTGCATCTTCATCAAATGAATAGCCTTTAAATTATTGTATGTACAAATTGATTTGTTTTGACAGAACTCCTTTAACGGAGGACTGCAGAGAAGAGGAGAATTGCAATGTTCACTTGATCTCAATCTCGGCCTAATTGAAAAAATAACTACTGCTTTGGAATTTTTTGTTGTTGCTGTTAGTTCGTTTTGGTTGATTTGGTTGGTTGAACAGTACTCCTTTAATAGAGGACTGGAGGAAAGAGGAGATTGAGATTTTCAATCAGTCTCAATCTTGGCTAGATGAACCGGTCCCTACGGATAATAGACGTACATTTAAGTAATAAAATCAGATTAAAGGTTGTCAATGTGAAAGTAAAAGGTACAGGCTCTAAAATCTAAAATGTACTCAAAAGTATTTTTGAAAGTATTAAGTACAAATATAATATATAAATATATAAATGTATATGTTAGTTTGTCAGTATTGTAGTATTGTAACAGCCTAGCGTAATTTAGCTTATATCTATGGCACACCCAGAGACTGAAAACAACTTTTTAATGTATTACCTGGGACTATACTCATGCATTGGCGCCCCTTACTGACGCATTCATATTGTGTATATATAGTTCTCTCTCCGTCATTTGGGAAAAGTAAATAGTAGAAGTACCGATATTTTTGTTAAAAACTCACTGAGTACAAGTAAAAAGTAATTACTGAAAAAAGTACTTTGAAAAGTACAGATACTTGAAAATTCTAATTAAGTATTTGTACTTTGTTACTTGCCATCTTTGCAAAACAGACAGGAAAAAGAAGAGCCACATAAGAATAGTATTATTCAACGTTTATTCAAGGGTAGTATACAACACATTAAACATGGTCTTTGAAATGTTGAATGAACACAGAAGACACAGACAGCTTGAGACCTCATGCCTAAATAATTATGTATATTACTGTGTATGGTACATATGAAGTGACTACACATTTATTTACTGATGGTGGTGTTAAGGGTAGTGTCTGTGGTGGAAGGACCATGGCCCTTAGGGACAATGAACAATCAAGCATATTTCTCTCCAAGTTAAGGCATAGGTCGATGTCTGCTCTGTCGAGTCACGTCGGAATCCACGGCCACCAGCAACAGGAGAGACTTTTGAACGCTGTGAGAGCCGACAAGCTTATGTGGCTACGCTCAGATATGGGCAGAGTAGCCATTAAAAAATACTTAAATATTGTTACCTCAGCAAAATATTACTCTAGTAAAAGTAAAAAGTAGTCATCCAAATAGTTATTCAAGTAAAAGTAAAAAAGTATTCCACAAATATGTTACTTAAGTAGTGAAAGTACTGAGTAACTTTCAGTAAAAAAATGAATTAAAAAAAGTTAGTAAACTTCCTGATCATTCAGGTCAGGAAGGTCAACACAACACTATAGAGTGTAGTAAATTTGTGTAGTGTACTTCAGTTCACTTCATTCTCTACACTTCATTCTTTGCCTGTCGACTTGCTGTTGCATTTTCTGACCACCAAATGGCAGTATAGCCACCCTCAGGAAGAGCATCCCTTGGGACACTAAGGCTGCGTCCGAAATCACTCCCTATCCCCCATATAGTGCACTATATGTACCCTATATAGTGCACTATATGTACCCTATATAGTGCACTGAAAGTATCCCACAATGCATCGCAAAAAGTAGTGAGCATCGGATGTACCCTAGAGAAGACAGAGCAATATAACCCAAAATGCATTGCGAGACGTTTTAAAAATGACTTAAACTTCCAAAAAATGACACGGTGAGAGTAAATAGCATCCGACTGCGGCAGATCTTTATAAATGTAAGTAGGTTTGACTTTTTCTGATGATTGTTGGATTTTATAATTCTATATTTTTTAAATTATATTTTATAATCATTTTGACGAGTCAACTAGTGTCCGAAATATTGGCCGTTGCTGTTGAGTGCACTATAAGTGAGTGTATTATATGGGGGGGTGAGGAGTAGGGGATAGGGAGCGATTTCGGACACAGCATAAGTGCATTTTTTTTTTCGTTTAATCATAAAACGGTATATGTATATATAATGACAGGCGTGAGCGGATCCAAAATGTGAAGGGCCCATTGGGATTTGCCCGGTACGCTAGATGACCTGGTCATTATTAGTTTATAGAGGAAATATAGTTACTTGATATTTATATTCAATAATCTCTCCCTGTGCGTTATGACAACATTAACACAAAAGTGTTGTTACGGGTGGAGTTGTAGGAGGCACGCTCACTTTTCTAACACCAACACACACATTCTCACAAACAGTCACAGAAACTCCTTCATGGTTTGGCACTCACTGCGCTCTTTCAAATCGCCAAGACAAGAGACAAAGTCCATGGGGACGTTCCACAAACTGCATATAGATCTAATTGTATTTATGCACCACAATCCTTCTGAGAAAGAATTGTTCATGTTCATTGTCCATGACAATGAAGAAAAGCAACATTGATAGACTATCTTGGCAGTGTGTTGTACTGTAAAAAGATGACACTTATTACAGGTGGGGAGAATGGGTTTGGTGAGGTTGACGCTGGGAAGCTGCTCCAAGGAATATTCCACAACTTTAGACACAGTGGGAGGGGAAATATTGTCGTCACCAGCATCGTTTTTTTTCCCTGTGAAAACTGAAATTTGTCACATTTATTTTCAAGGGGAATTTGAACTCTAACTTTATTTATAGTCTTTTTGGATTGACTTATTTTTTTAAACCTTCTGAAGAAAAAGTCTGAGGTGTGTTTTTTTTAAATTCAGTTACATGGTTGCCTTTCCATTCTACATTCTGGTATCATCGCAGGGATATCTTACTTTATTAACATTTTAGAGCTGCAACTGATTAATCGATGATAACTAATTTGATAATCGATTAATCGTCGGTGATTAATCGTTTCCTTGTTTGGTCACTCTTCTGCTTAAATGTGTTGAATATGTTGTTCAACGTTTGCAATATCAACAATGTTTCAGGTTAATAATCACTACAATTTTTTACGCCGCAGTAGCTCAGTCTGTTAAGAGTGAGTACACTGCGAAGCACAACAAATGCCATCTGTGTGGCACGCAGAAGAGTGGGTTCCCTTCCCGTCCCAGACATCTTCGTCGCATGTCTCCTCCCCCTTCTTCAAACTTCTTCCGGTCAATCCTGAATAAAGCTCCGAATGGGGTGCAAAACAAATACAAACGTTCCGATTTCAAGGAAAACACTAACAGATGAATCAATTAATTGTCAGAAAAGATGGCCGATTAATCGATTATCAAAATAATTGTTAGTTGCAGCTGTGGTAAAATCAGTTCCAGAAAGTATACATCCTGCCACATTTTGGGTCTACCTGTGGACTGCCATTAGCTGTTGTCACTGATTAGCAGATCAATATTCTTTTAGACCAATGGGATGGCTGCACTTACTCAGCGGTCCGAGGCGGATGAGTAAATGAAATGGGTTGTACAGTTGATTAAATCCTGAGTGTGTGTTTCCACTCAATGGGCATCTTCAAAAGAATGTTCCAAGCACCAGAAAGTGATTGGCTGTGTCCGAAATCACTCAGTGCCCCATATAGTGCACTATATGGGGCGCACGCCATTTTGTAGGGGTGTTCGAATTCTCCATGTACCCTATATAGTGCACTGAAAGTATCCCACAATGTACCGCAAAAAGTAGTGACCCTAGACAGAGCAATATAACCCATAATGCATTGCGAGACGTTTAACTTTTTGGATTTTTATATAGCACCAAAATCAGCCCAGGCTGCCTCGAGGTGCTTCACAAAAGTGATTTTGTTTTTAGATTTTAAGGAATATAGCAGCTATTTACCCAACTACCTTTCAACCTTGATTGCGTAGTTAAGGACAGTAATTGGGATTGGTTACAGAACTCCTTTAACGGAGGACTGGAAAGAAGAGAGAAGAAAGAAGAGATCGAGACTTTCAATCAATCTTGGTCTTGGCCTAGTTGAAAAAATACCTACAGTTTTTGATTAGTTGTTAATGTTAATTAGTTTTGATTGGTTAACACAACTCCTTTAACGGAGGACTGGAGGAAAGAGGAGATTGAGATTATCAATCTCAATCTCGGCCTAGTTGAAGAAATAACTACAGGACAACATGGCAGCGCTTTTATGGTACTTACTGGAACTGGATTTGCCATTCCTAGAAACATTTTCCCCATGCATTTTTATTTCTCAGTCACTAAGTTACTGGAACATCTTTTTAAAAGGCTGGAAGAGTCTACAGCTGTCAACTTCCCAACACCACCCTGTGCGATGGCTTTACACACACTACAGTATATTCACAGATTGGTAACACAATACAGAACATGTTGATTTTTAAACTTTTATTATTCTTTTAAAGGTTTTCACATCGTCCGAGCACCGACAAAACAGGATACGAAAACGTTACAAAAAAAAAATCCCTTGTATGCAGGCATGGACTGGGAGAACAAATCAGCCGTGGCATTTTTGACGGAGACCGGCCCATGATGTGGCTTGGGCATGTGATGTCACGGCAGCCATTTTGACAGCTGCACTGCAGTTTGTTTACACAACTTCCACTGCACGCCCGAGTGTAGACAGGTACGGTTCGAGAATACAAGTTGCTAAAATGTTACATCACGTTTTTTACTACTAAAAAAATAAAATGTGACATCACCGGCCCTCTAGGGGTGTCGGCCCACCGGGAAAATGCCCTGTATGCCATACTGCCAGTCCACTCCTGCTTGTATGTAATTAAACAGAATCTTTTAAAAAGTAACTTCTTAGCTGTAACAAATGTGTAACTCCATTAGAAAAAAATCAAAAACGACACAGCCATTAAAGTAAGTCCCTGTCATATACTGTAGACGTTGAAGACAGAAAACGACAATATGCGCTTGAAGAATTGTAGAAGCCAGAAACACACACAAAATGTACAACCTGTACACAACTCACAGTGCCACAGTTAGAACTCCACAAACTATTGAAGGAAAATGCTACAGGAAAGTCACACTGAAATATATTCTTCCTTGATCTGAGCTGAGTCGACAAATACCTATGCAGTCCCTCCGTGCACACTGGTACTTTGTTAGCATATCTTAGCCATATGCTAATTAAGTACTGCTAAGTGCACCAGAGTGAGTGCACGCGTGGACGTAAGCAGAGATGGGCAGTAACGCATTACGTCTACTCCGTTACAATTTTTGTGTGTGTGTACGTTTTTACTTTTGGAGTAATTTTTCTTACTTTCTACTTTTTTTAAGTAAATGTGAGGTTAAAATACTTTTTGCTGAGATGTGAGCAATTCGCTACCCGTTACATTAACTTGGCTTCTAGTGACACCCATTGGCACATATGTTGGTGTCATATCTCTCTCTCTCTTTCGGGCGGTCTCTCTCTCTCTCTCTCTCTCCAGCTTTCTCGCTGTCTTTCTCTCTCTTGGGTGCTCTCTCTTAGTCTCTCTCAGACGCTCTCGCTCTCTTTTTTAATTGACAGTTACTCAGTACTTTCGCTACTTATGTAACTTTTTTGTGGAGTACTCTTTCAATTTTACTTGAGTAACTATTTGGATGACTACTTTTACTTTTACTAGAGTAATATTTGCTGTGGTAACAATACTTTTACTTAAGTCATTTTTATGGCTACTCTGCCCATATCTGGACGTAAGATACGTATGTATCAACTAAGATCAGGGATGATATTTCAGTGTGAATTTTCGGTGGCGTTTTCTTCTAACGCGATGACACCTGGGACGCTAACAGAGAGAGTAACAGACAACGTGGTGCAGGTTTAGGGGGTGGGGGTGGTAGCGGTGGGTCCTTTTTAAAGCTTTTGACGGGTGATGCATATTAGGCTGCAGTTGAGGTATTTCACGGTGTTCGTGAGGGGGTCGGGGAGAGGAGACCTGAAGTTACGTCTACTAGGTCGTGACTTGTCTGCGCAAATATGTACACACGACAAATACACAAATATTAGAGATGGCTTTTCACTTCGGTGTTGGTATATTTTAAGTTGTATTTTTAATGCCGTAACAATCGTCTCTCGGGGTAACCTTGATCTGCTGTCATCTTGTGACAAATGTTTGTGATAAAAATCAGAGAAAGAACTTTTAGCCTCACCACCAGGGGGCCGTAGGGCAGAATATAAAGGGAGACTACGGAGCTGTCAGTCTCTACTGCCCTCCGCTGGACGAAGTTAAAAGTAATTTTTGCCATGCGTGGTAAATCAGTAATTGATTATGGTCCACCTCTAACATATATGTATCTACACTCACACAAAACACATTCTGTCTTTAAATTGGAATATTCATTCGAATTTCTAATTTTAGAGTAGTTTTAAACCAGTAATGTGGTTTAATATGATATAATACCCCCAAGCTGTAAAGCATGTATAGTGCCGCTAGGGGTAATCCAATCACATCTGTTAAAACTATGCCAAATTAAACCTATGCTGCAACATAGACAACATATATTCTAATATGAACACTCAATTAGAATGAGCAAGGAATGGCATTTATTCTTTATAAAATTCCCTCCATCGTGGTGAACATAGTTATGTTATATTGGAATTTTAGGTTAGAGCCTCAGAGTTTTAAACTAAAGCACATGATTCAGATTATCACCCACCCCACCTGTTTCCATTTTATAACTATCTTTGTTATCTGGAACAATATATATATATATATATATATATATATAATTATCTGCAAAGTGATTGACTGTCTGAAAAAAAGAAACACGCTACCATTGGCATACACACCATCACACAGACACACATCATCGTGTGAGGCGTACTCACAATACATCTAAGTAATATTTGTGTATGTGTGTACAGCTGACACAACCAGACTTTTGGGAGTGGCGACTATGAAGATCTGTTTTAGAAATTAAGCCACTTCCAAGTTGTATAGAGCACACATCCTCTTAAAAATGTTTATGTAGGAGTGTAGGGCATGTGTAAGTACACGAACACATTGACAAAGCACGCACAACAACACGCCAAACACGAGTCGACCGTAAACGGCGTTCCGTGGGTAAGGCGCATTTCCGAACAGTGTATGGCTTCAACGCGGTGCACGGCAACGAAGCGAACGGAAGCAAGCGGAGCACAACGTCGTTAGTCCTGCTGGGTTAGTAGCGTTTACACTCAACGTTTGAATAATATATATCAAAAATAAATCCATAAAACAAACAAAAACACCACACACGACATACAACGATGTCCACCGGGCGTTGGGCACTTGCGTGATAGAACAGCACGTCGGATTAAGGACAGGCTAAAAGCTACCGTATTGGTTCAGGCAAACCAACGTATTCGTGAGTTTGCCGTGATGAAACATGCTCGCTTTCATATTTTACTATGTATACTACGTAGTGTACGTCATTACATGTATATATTGTATCACACATTTTAATATGGAACTTTTCCCCCTGGACTATAAGCGCTACCTTTTTCATAGAAATACAAAGGTCATAAGATATAATTTTTAATCTATTACTGTTATATTTTTAAATACCCAAAATCAAGTTTGGTTCTTCTTCAGTAAGTTACTTACGCTACTCTGACACAAACCCATTGCAATGAATTTATACCACAATATTGTCATGCATCTCTTTGCATGGACCAATAGGCCAAAAATTACAATTATTGAAATCCTTAACAACTAACGGTGGATTGCCCTAATGTGGACCCTTTTTTTGCAGCTTCTTAATGTGGGACAGTCAACTGCCTAAGGTGGAACAGTGAACTGTAGCTTTGAACATAATGTTAGACACATTACCATAGTTTTCTTTCACCATAGTTTCACTGACATTCATTAGTTTAGGGGGGAACCACCAGAGATGGCAAAAGTAGCCAAATTTCTTACTTGAGAAAGAGTAAAATACATTTGTGAAAAAACAACTCGAGTACGACTACAAAGTACTGATCCAAATATCAAGTAGAGTTAAAAGTACAGGCTCAGAAACATACTCAAAAAGTATTTTCGAAAAGTAAAAAGTACCGGCTCTAAAAATTGAAAGTATAAAGTACAAAGTAAAAAAATGAAATTGTATATAAAATTCACTCTTCAATGCTAGTTTTACAATGTTTGAATGTTTGAATAAATTGTTAAAAACCTAGCCTAACTTACTTCACTTTAAGGTTCATAAATCCAACTGCCAAACATTGAAATTAACGTCTGTTGGCATTACCGCACCGTACTGGCTCATTCACACTATACATATCCCTACCACCTACCATCCGTGTGCAAAAAAAGTAACGAGCCTGTTTTGGAAAGAGTAAGGAGTAGAAGTACATATATTTCTGTTAAAAATCTAGTCAGTACAAGTAAAAAGTCATCAGAGAAAAAAAGTACTTCTGAAAGTACAGATACATAGTACTTGAGTATTTGTACTTTGTTACTTGCCATCTCTGGGAACCAGAACCACTGGAGCTTAGGTGACCTCGAATAGGCAGTGGTTCACATTAGGACAAGCCAGCCTACTCTGGATCAAGAGATTCACATGCTGCTCATACTCATAGAGTACGAGGATGAACATAAAATAAACAGAAAACCAGCGAGTGATCAACGTCTGGTGACCTATGCCCTTTCCACTAGCACTTTGACACGACCTGTGAAGGGGCAGGTGCTAACAGAGTTCAGTAGTGATTTCCTGTCAGAGCTCAGCGCTCCTGGTAGTCTTTGTGAGCAGAGCTCTGTCTGCCAAAGGGGAAGCATTTCAGATGTCCATTTGAAACACTGGTTGTGTCCGAAATCGCTCCCTATCCCCCATATAGTGCACTATATGGGGTGCATGCCACTTTGTAAGGTTGTCCGAATTCTCCATGTACCCCATATAATGCACTGAAAGTATTCCACAATGCACCGCAAAAACTAGTGCGCATCGGATGTACCCTAGACCAAGCAATATAACCCATAAGGCAGTGCGAGATGTTTTGCGACCAACTGCAGCAAATAGTTATAAATGTAAGTACTTTCACTTTTTCTGATGATTGTTGAATATTATATTTCATAATGATTTTGACGGCGCTCTAGTGTCTGAAGGGAGTAGGGGATAGGCAGGCGATTTCGGACACAGCCACTACCTTGCATATACTGTGCAAAATAGTATATGTGCGCATGTGTTTTTCTCTGAGTTACTGACCCCCGCAGGCACAAGATGAATTGAAAGATTCATCTTTAAATACTGCTTAATGTGGGGATCTAATTAGGGACACTGTCTAATGGGGAATATAATGTGGGACAGTTGTCCACATTAGGGCAATTCACCCTACATTTCAGATGTGCGTGTACATAGACAGTTCTGGATTGACTGACCTGCTCCTAACGACTGCCATATTGCACTAAGAAGCAGGGCTTGAAAACAGAATTATTTTATTATTATTATTATTATTATTATTATTACGTAAATGTTAAACAGAGACCTGCCTGAACCGTTCAGGCAGGTCTGTTTTCGTTCTCGGAACCGTTCCGCCAGCAAAATATCGGTCCTGAACCGGTTCGGAACACAAACATTTTGTTCGTTCTTAAAGTTCCTCATATTGTGCAATGTTAAGTTTAGGATATAGTTTATACAAAATATATTTGATGGACTTTCAAACGTCTGTGTAAGTGTATTAACATTAAAAGGGGTTTAAAACGCCTTTACATTCGCTTCCTCGTCTGCCCACAAGATGGAGCCCCAGATGCATGGGGCTTGATGACTGACAGTGAAAGTTGGATGCATGCACAACCGGAAAGAGTCTCCCAGACATAGGACATGTTCAAATATATAGGGAACAGAAAAACGTTTTTAACCAGTTTTGTGGATTTCATAATGTTGCGTATATGTTCCGGAACATTTGAATACATGTTTTTTCGTTTCCGTTTCCGCTCCTCGTGAAATGTCATAAATTTCCGTTTCTTTCCAGTTTTCGGTTTCGTTCCTTGAACCGGTTCGGAGCCCTGCTAAGAACTATTGCTGTATGCCCTTTGTGTTTCTTTTTGTTTCTACTATTTCCTATGCACAGGTTACCGATGAAAAAGTTCCTTTTTTGTTATGGATAAATTCCACACGTGGTTGTCGCAGGAATCCGACCTTGATATTACTGCATGCATGAATGAAATTAATCAGTCACTTATTCACAATGAGCCGGAGACTCTTTCTATATATTATAATATCCGTATTTAACACAGTTACAAGGATTCATCCATCTCAAGGTCGCTGGTTGCAATGGCATTTATACAGGCATTAAACTTGCCCCTGACGGGGGGCGGTGGCCAAGCGGGTAGAGACCGCGTCCCCCAGACCATGGGTCGAGCAGTGCTGCAGGTTCAAATCGCCTGTCCGGATTTTCTGCAATGTCTCCCCCTTCCGACTCTTCATCCCAGTTTCTGATTTAATCCTGTCACTATCTCTCTCCCAATAAAGAATGACAAACGGCGCTTGCGCCCCCCCCAAAAAAAACGGGTGGTCCGCCTCAAGGGCTTCCAGGATAGGTCTCCAAGTAGAGACAGACTAGGGCAGCACGGTGGCACAGTGGTTAGCATTGCTGCCTCACAGCTAGAAGGTCCTGGGTTCGAATCCCAACCCGAACAGGTCCTTTCTGTGTGGAGTTTACATGTTCTCCCCGTGTCTGCGTGGGTTTCCTCCGGGCACTCTGGTTTTCCCCACCACCAAAAACATGTTCTAGTTAACCTGCTCCAGTCAGTGCCCCTGGCCAAGGCACTGGCTCAGAATCTGGAGTTGGCCCCTGGGCGCTGCACCGTGGCTGCCCACCGCGCGGTGGCCGAGCAGGTAGAGACTGCGTCCCCCAGACCATGGGTCGAGCAGTGCATCTCTCTTAATAAAGAATGAACGGCGCTTGCACCCCCCCTGGTGCAGTCCAGTGACTCAAGTGTCTATTCCGAGTGGTCACATGGTGTTGGTCTTTCCCTTCGGTTGGTAATCATGTTAATATTGACACTGTGAACTTGACAACGTTGACAATGACAATAAAGCAGAAAGCAGATTCTGATTCACATTTGTATTTTTCTATTCCGCTAATGTCTTCACTTGTGTATTACATTTGACTTTTTTACTGACCATTAATACATTCATCGGTTCATTTTCCCTTTGACATCGGAATGATTATTATTTATTAGGGTTTTTTTGCCCTTCCGTACTATTTTCATCTTCATTCAAAATAGCTGGAAAAGGGGTGAAAAAGGGAGAGGAGACATGCGGAAAATCTGTCGAGCAGGAGAGCTTACCCATAATTCTCTGTGCCATCATGGCACACATGTGCTTTATAGTGCACTCACTCTGAACAGACTGAGCTGCTGCGCAAAATCGGGAGGTTTGTTAACATGAAACGTCATTGATATTGCGAAGTAGCAAACGTTGAACAACATATATTCAACACATTAGAGTGGAAGAGGGACCAGACAAGGAAACGATTAATCACTGTCGATTAATCGATAATCAAATTAGTCGCCGATTAATTCAATAATCTATGATCATCGATTAATCAGTTGCAGAAAGATTAACTTGGAACATCCTTTAACTTCCAGCACATCCTCAACACGAGATACGTCACGCATTCCTCTGCTTTGCATCTTCCTCATTACACACGATGGTCTACCGCATTGTTTTTGTGTCTCATGTTATTGGAATATTGAAAATAACAAGTGCAATTGTGTTTACTCATGTCACGTACATCATGTAGGCCCTTATGTAACTAACTAAAACAGGTCATGTTGTTTTAGGTCTTAATGTGATATGCCTGATGCGTTGTACGTGTGGAACATGAATTGTTGTGATAAGAAATGTACTTATCGTTTGCTATAAAAGATATCA
>OMKY01095260.1:0-10698 GCA_900302395.1 Bregmaceros cantori | reverse complement strand
AAACAGGCTGCTAAGATTGGAATATTTGTATTGGAATTCCCATAGGCCTCGAATTTCCGGAGACAAGGCTCCGCCCATACCGACCCGGAAGTAGGCACGGATATCAAAACGAACGCGGTGTTTTTCATATCTTTCATATACAGTCTATGCTTCGGACATTTGGTTGGTAAGTAGATAGTGACACAGTTAGATATGGCACATTGATTAAAACTAAACTATACACAAAAGCAGGTACAGTGGATACATCTATAGATAACTCAGTAATTAATACACTAATTACTATTACTATATTACTAAATATATATATATGCATATATATATGCATATATATATATATATATATATATATACACAGTATTTATAATACACATTATTCAGTGTCGAAGGATTCACTGTCCTGGTTCGAGAGAGAGCGGGAGTCTTGGGAGCAAGTGCACCACCACTCTAGTGCTCCTGTTGGAGTTCACTAAGAGTGAACAGTTCGGACCCCCACACCATCACCATTCGGTACCGTAACAGTCTAGTTGTAGTGTTGAGCTGATCCTAAGCCCGTTTGGAATAGTGGGCTGTAACCGCAAAGATAGTTGTTCATTGAGCGGCATTTTCCTTTGACCTTTAGATAGACAAGAATGTTGCGCCAGAAGTCCAGACAAATGCCGGCAATCCGAGACAAAGAGGATAAGTCTTGGCGGTGTCAAGGTGATATAGATGGATGAAGCTGACCCATGATCTGCCGGGGAGGTTGAGGAGCAGGAGTTTGGACTTTGCTCCCCCGCCTCCCTCGGTCCAGTTCAACCGCTGTCCATCAGCCTGACAACAGGATGCCTCTGTGCAGGAGGAACTTCCCGTTCCCATCAGCTGCCCGGCTTTGAAGTGACGGCGGGATGGCCTTGGCAGGCGACATTTGACCAAGTGGCTCGAATGCACCCTGACAACTGTTTTTAACAGCCTGCCTCAAAAACAACAACACTATTTTTAGCCCCGGACTGAGCAAGCACTGAGGAAAATGTCCAAGCTTAGCACTTTGAGCTTTTTGAAGGGGAAACATGTATGAATCCAAATCAGGTGATGGATACACACTCTGGACGTTGGTCGGCAGCCTGGTACAGAAAATAATATATACAGTAACACGGTTTAACCCCTATGTTCTGAAGTCCCTATGTTCCGAAATCTCTATGTTCCGAAAATGTATGGGGCAACCCCTAACACCTACCCTAAACCTAACCCCTTCCCTAACCACTACCCCAAGCCTAACCCCTAAATGACCCATACATTTTCGGAACATAGGGATTTCGGAACATAGGGATTTCGGAACTAACCCCCAGTAACACAACCAAGCAGAAGTATTGGCAAAGTAAGCATCAGTGGTAATCGGTCGTGTCGTGATTGTGTCAGTCATAGAGTACTAGGTTGACAAACATACATCACGGAGTATCAAGATGAACATGCAGCACTCAGATTCTGGGGGCCTAGGCCACTACTGTTCACACTGCAGCACGACCTGTGAAAGTGGCTGGTGTTCCTGTCCACTCGCATGGTCTATGCATGGAGTGGCCAAGGACATTCTTGGATGTTATCTTCCCATCGCTTTCTCTGTCTTCCACGTTTCCTTCCACCTGGCACTGTGCCTTGAAGGATTGTTTTTAGGAGTCCTGGAGTTCTTGTGACATGTCGGTACCATTTTATTTTTTGACTGTGTTCAGTAGTTTTTGATATGGTCCCGTGGCTTGCTTTATTCTGGCCTTCACTTTTCACTTCATTGGTGACATGCTCTTTATACAGGATGCCGGGGAGTTTGCCAGAACATCTCACCTCTGTGATCCTTTGATTACTAATCTTAAAAGTTTTGATTTCGATTTTGATATGTCTGAGAGGAAATAAATGGAGCCCAACATTGTGTTTGACAGGAGTCTGAGTCGTCCTGGCTGGACAGTCTGATTTGCCACCTGGCCGACATCATCGTGCTGGAGGACACCCCCGCCATCCAGATGGAGGTGGCGGTTCTGGTCAAAGAGTTTCCAGATATACGGTGCGTACGCTCAGGGCTGAGTAGTGATGTTAACAGACAGTAGCTAGCAGTAATCTCTAAAGTCTGCGGTTCAAATGGCTGTCTGGACTGTTCTATGTGCATTATGTGACAACGAATATCTTTGGCCAAAGGGCTAGGATGATGTTATGTAAGACTAAACAAGGTTGGCCCAGAGGGAGTCACAAAATACACTCTACGGAGTAGACATGTTTTTTGCCCGCTCTCGCCATGGAGGACTTAAAACAGCTTTTAAACAACGTTTTACGAAGAATACTTCTTGGTGTGGTGGAGGGCCACATTATGTCTTTAGACAACTTTGGGACTGGATGCAGTGCTACGGAGGGCGATAAAATCCAAGAACTCTGGTGTGGATTTGTTGGCCAGCGTTGAAGACAACTGCAGCAATGGCCCCCGACAACAAGGGCTGGAGGATAGCGAAGGAAACAACCTACAAATGTAGAACATCGATTATGGAGATTGCAGTGATTCTGGATGCCAAGCTAGGAAAACTAGAGGCAAAACTAGACGCAGCCGAACAATGAATCTCGCGGAGATTCAGCATAGTCTATGGCGATGTCTCCTCTGACATAGACCATTCTTATTGGTTGGGTTGGACTTGGTTCACTAAAGGGATATTTAGATTGACAAACATATAAGGATATAAGGATGGTGTCTTTTTCTGATCTAAAGTAGTAGTTATATATTCCATCTTCTCTTACAATTATGATTTCTTCAGGTGAGGTGACCAGCTGTTTCTCTCCAATAACTTCTGACTCTACTATTGACTCCCTTCTTTCTCTTGACCTTAACCTTAAAAAAACACAACTTTGCCTTTTTAAGGTTAGGACTGTCCATTTAGTGTTAACCAGAGAGCTGCACCCCTACCTCCAATCTCCCATCACATGTGCAGTCTTAAGGCCGGATTATACTTCTGCAAACGTACAAACCAAATGTCGCTTGGGTCTGGCCGTGCACCAGTTTTGCTGTTATGCTTCTGCAACCTTGACGGACAGCAGCTTCCCACCGAAGCGCTGGTGGGAACTTGTGAGTCGTGGTGGCAGCGGACAGCGGGAGAGAGAGAGAGATAGACATCCAGACCCGTTTGTGAATGGAGGTTGTTTTTTTGATGTGCGCGACGCCGGTTGCAGAGGCTGTGCGCGGGGGACGTGGTCACGCACAGAGACAGATCTGAATAAATCGGCCTTCAGTAGGCCACCATAGAAATATAGTGAATCACGACTACTTCGCCTCCATGCCAACCACCAGACAAACGGACAGCCTTGTTAATATCCTAGAGTTTTCTCGGCCGGCCGAAAAATAAAATTCCGAAGCTGCCGGTGTTGGTGGCGTGCCGAGGCGGGGGCATCGAAACCAGAGTTGACACAATGGATGAAAACAAGGAAAAGCCTCGCGGAAGCATAACTACATTAACTGGAGCCCAGAATAGACGGGTCCGCGGGACATCTCTCCACCACCTCCTCACCCTACCTGTTTGCCGCTTGAAGCTTAAGCATAGTTTTGGCAACTCACCCTCCGGGTATGACGCATGGTGCTCTGCGCGGCAGACAGGAAGTGGGGAGTTCCTATTCCTGCCCACCGCCCCTTCCCCGCCCTCCTCCCGTGAGGGAGACAGGCTGGTGCCATGGCATGGAATCCAGAAATGGGATGTTCTTCTATCCTGGCTCGTGGAAAAAAAAGAGTAAAAGCGAGACAGAAATAGCTTGGGCTAGAATGGCAGACTGTAAAACGATTCAGGTCTAATAATTTCTATATCAAATCATGCCAAGTCGGCTGACTTGGGTCCAGACAAGCCTAGCGCTCTGTGCACAACAGATATCTCGTCCTCCACTGCACAACTTCCCTTGCATTATTCACCATGACGTACACATGCCAGCAATCTCTGAATGTTTTAATTGTTGCATTTTGGACCATTCTTGAGGGTTTAGAATGTTATTGTTATGATTCACATGTGATGATTCAACGTACACAACCAGAGAGGTCATGGAACGATTTAAAACCTGCATATATTTACAGTGGAAAATAATTACTAACCATAATAACATTCTTTGGTAGATGAAGTATTGAGTCAAGCTGATCACAGAACATAAAAAACAACGTCTTTGAGAGACTTCAGTCTTCTATGTAATGTGTACTCAGGTTGGCTGTGCTGTGTTGGTCCAAGGATTAAATCCCAGTAGCCTGTTGCACGCAGGAAGATAATGGTGAATCGAAGCCCGTAAGGCAGTTCTCTATTTAGACTCATTCACAGATTACGTATATCACATTCGTATATCGCACGGTCCTCTTGAAGTAAGCCCCAGCAAATCCGCGCCTGGCGCGGCCACTAATCGTTCTCACCTGTGTTCATTTTTTTCCCAGCTTATTCAGGCTGTTTTTTTTCAAGCTTTATTAGTGTTAGCGGAAACAGGTAAAGATGGGGGGGGGGGGGCAGACATGCGGGAAATACGTCAGTGGTGGGATTCGAACCACCGACTCACCACGCCATTAAGGCATATGCATGCTTTCCAGCGCTCTGCCTAACCAACTGAGCTACTGGGCAGCACTTCATCTGTGTTATTTGCGGACAAACGGCTCTCAAGGTATAGGACACACCTGGTGTGTGGTTCTTAGCTGGTCAACCAGCCCTTGCGGGTCTGAAGTCAGCTGGTCTTAGCTGGTCAACCAACTACCAGGAGCTGTATTTTTCAGTAGGCAACGCTCATACACATCAACTCGTCCTAATGGCAGGCAATGAGCTAATGAATATCAAATGTCTCTTTCCAGGAAGCGCCACGTCTCCACCCTCCTCAACGTGCGGGGCATGGTGCGGCAGTCAGAGCGGCAGGAGATCCTCAACGTGGTGCGGGACTTTGAAAGCGGCGCCTCGGCGCTCATGACCCGCGAGCGCGTCGTCTTTGCCGACATCGCGCTGGCCTCCGAGGCCCACTGCATCAGCCTAGGGTTCCTCCGCCTCGCCATGAGCGTGGCCAACTGGTTCTCAGAGCGCCGCTACGGACCCGGGCGCCAGCAGTGGGCGCGCCGGCAGAGTCGAGCGCAGCACCTCGGGGAGCCGTGCGACGTGCAGCTAGCTCCCGCGGCGGACCACGCTAACGAGGGCTCCAAGTGGAACAGCGAGACAGGTGTGCACAGGGAGGACTAAAGACAAGAGTGTAGTTCCACGGCCCGATCAGTCGGTACCTTGACCCGACGGACCAGTGTCCAACCACATCCTCATTGGTTTGTCTAAGCCTGAACCTCACCAGCTGTGTCATGGACTGCAGCTTAAGTGTTAGGATAGAGGGTCAACTACGGTAACTTATAGTTGGGTTTAACTTATCTCACTGTTAACCAGAGAGCACACGCACGTATGGAATCATCGGACCAGCCGGCCGGACTTTTAACCCGCGCATGAAGCATGACGACGGACAAGAAATGGGGGCATGTTTATAAGAACCAAAGACACATGGCAGAAACTAATATATATTGTATCGGACATATTTGCTGTGATAGTCATGAATGCATTTTCTTCTTGTCACACATGGCAGACATGTTCTGTGAAAGTCACAACAAAATGTCTGTGGTTCCTAGCCTGGGTTTTTCAAAAGGTAGCTTTTTCGCTGGACGAAATGGCGTGCCCGCAATGTTGAGAGAGGCGGCTGGTTGGCACAACTTCTCGAGAAAACCTCTCTGGACAAGGACTGCAGAGCAATCTCACATGTGCGGGAGGAGTAGTGCTTCATTTGTTGGAGTTGGGGAGGTCCCTGAGCCCAGAGGACGAGTAGCTCCGGGGTGGGGGAGCTAGAATACTAACATATTAAAGTTAATATCTTAAAACTGCTGGAGCGTGCACCAGAGATCCCCGGAGAATGCTCACCCTCATTAAGCCATGGGGAGGAGGGACTATACTCCCAACAGTATTAGTCCTACAAGCCTATGAGCAGAGATGTGACCAAGTCCCTCTTTCAAGTCTCAAGTCTCAAGTCCTTCTTGGGCAAGTCAAGTCCCAAGTCAACTCCAAGTCAAGTCATCATTAACATGCTGTCATTTTAGCTCCAGAATCTGATTTTAATAAAGTCAAAAGCAAGCAATAGTTTTGCTTTTATAATAGCATCGTTTGATGTTTTGCTACTTTATTAAAACCAGATTCTGGAGCTAAAATGACAGCATGTTAATGATGAGTTGACTTGGGACTTGACTTGCCCAAGAAGGACTTGAGACTTGAGACTTGAAAGAGGGACTTGGTCACATCTCTGCCTATGAGTAACAAAGACGGATCAACAAAACAATGAACATTGTGGACTCTTGTGAAACGCACCTTGACGAGTGCGGTGGCAGAAATGTTGGTTGCAGAAAAATAGAAAATAAAGACTGGGCAAGGGAGAAGAACATTGATCTCAGGTACCTTTCACCGTCCGCCTCTGTTCCAATTCATGAGGTTGGTCACGTCTTACCAGAGATGGCAAATCCAGCTCCAGAAAGTAAAAGTCCTGCCACATTTTGACTTCTACCCAGCGTAGAAGTGCAGAGCACCCCAACTGAAGTGCTTCTCTAATTAGGGGCAGCTGCTGTTTGCAGTGCACAGGTAGAAGCCAAAACATGGCAGGATTTTTACTTTCTGGAACTGGATTTGCCACCTCTGCGTCTTACATATCAACTCTTACAGTGCCATTTGCCCATGGAATATTAATTCAACAGGTCATGATATAGAGACTGAAATATGTACTTCCCTGATCTTATCCGGATCCATACACACCTATAAAATTGACGCATATGATTTTGTGTAACCAATCTTTGGTTGTGTAACAGCTCGAACACCGGATTTAAATGTGGAAAGCAGGGCTCCGAACCGGTTCAAGGAACGAAAACGGAAACCAGAAACGAATGAAAATGTATGGAATTTTACAAGGAGCGGAAACGTAAACGAAAAAAGATGTATTCAAATGTTCTGGAACAGAACCGGAACATTATGAAATCCACAAAACCGGTTAAAAACGCTTTTTTCTGTTCTCTATATAGTTTAACATATCCTATGTCTGGGAGACTATTTCCGGTTGTGCATCCATCAAACTTTCACTGTCAGTCGTCAAGCCCCATGCATCTCGGGCTCCATCTTGTGGACAGACGAGGAAGTGAACGTAATGCCGTTAGTTGCACTGAATTTTAAAAGTCCACCAAATATATTTTGTATAAACTATATCTAAACTTAAACTTGCACAATATAAGGAACTTTAAGAACGAAATGTTTGTTTTACGAACCGGTTCAGGGCCGATATTTTGGTGGCGGAACGGTTCCGAGAACGAAAACGTTAAACAGAGACCTGCCTGAACCGTTCGGAATAGAATGTTTCAAAAATAATTCCGTTTTCAAGCCCTGTTGGAAAGTTAAAATGTGGAAGCAAAGAATCGTCCACGCATCGCACACGATTAGAACGATCATATTCTATGTCTAGCGATGTGCGATGCGTGGATGATGCATTGGTTCTGGCTCGCCAGGCTACTTATGTTTAGGTCTAAACAGCTAAGCTGTGCTAACAAAGTACTGCTGTGAGCAGAGTGAGTGCAGCACGGAGGGTATGTACAGTATAGACTCAGCTAAGATCACCAAAGAACATATTTCAGTATGAATGTTGGGTAGTGTTTTACCTAAAATGTTCCCTAGTCCACTAGGACTAAACAGGTTGGTGTAGTTGTTTTTTTTGGCCCATTCGCACCATTTTCAGCTTCATTCACCATTAGCTGGAGACATGTGGCAAAGCTGTCGCTGAGGGGAAGCGAACTCACCACTCGCTTTGTAGTGTGTTTTTGTAGTGCGTTTGCACTGTCTTAACTGACTTAGCTACTGCAGCGCACTAAATAGGATTTTTTTTTCTTAATATCTTTGGTGCTGAAAGAGTTTGAATATGCCTATTGAGTGACACTCAACACCCAGGAGAGAGTTAAAAACTTCAATGTTGACATGATATATTTAACAAAACTACTACTTTTACCCAAATAAACCACCATTTACAAACAAATGTCATGGTCTCAATATAACAGCAAATATATTGACTCTGATGTAATTCTAGTTGCTGAAAGAGAGACCACCTATTCAAAGAAGGCCTGCATGATCGAGTGCCAGGAAGCACTTGCCGTGTTCACAGGTACCAGGACAACTGGGAAACGAGTTCCATCTCGATCAACACTTATATCTCGATAAACAAAGAGGGCTCATTGGATCCATGTGCGCTTTTTCATTTCATTACTGTTTTGGGCGCGTTGGTTTGTCCCCTGGATAACTGAAAAGGCTGAGCACGAATCTGGATGGAATTTTGCAGAGATGTTGGAAATGATGAAAGAAAGAAGTGAATACATGTTGGTGCATTTCTGTAGCTGATAAGTAACATAATAGTCATACTTCATTATTATTAACAGGTGACCGATCCCCGTTCTCCGTAGTGACGTCACTCCCGTGCCCGCACCAAGCAACAAGTTCCTGGTTAGTGCACGGGGTGGTCAATGAGACGTTTCCATGTAAAAATCTGAGTGATTGGTTAGGTCCAACAGCGTCAGCTTCCTAACTATTACAAACGTCTAGCGATGTGCGATGCGTGGACGATGCATTGGTTCTGGCTCGCCAGGCTACTACTCTACGAACACTTGCATTGATAATGGGTTGCCACACATACTGCTAGAACTAAAAGTACTATTTTTTTGTACCACTACGACGCAGGCTTGCACTCTGAGTGCTTATAGTTTGAGCTGCATTTTGACTGTGGTCATGCTACTGCAAAATGCTTGGGTGAGTGGGGTTAATTTTCCACTGAACTTTGATATCACAAAGATCTTTATTTTTATTAAGATTCCCCACATTGTGTAGATCATTTTGCATCTCTTACGTGACAAGGAATCAACTCATCACGCACTCAAAAGTCCTTAGTGCCACTCAGGGTTAAACCGAGGCGGGGATAAACACACTGTTCATTGAATACACCCTAAACGTCCTGAACTGCACTACAAACAGGCACAACAGCAGTTGGTCCTAACCAGGGCTTGAAAACGAAATTATTTTTGAAAACGTTCCGCTCTGAACGGTTCAGGCAGGTCTATATTTAACGTTTTCGTTCTCAGAACCGTTCCGCCACCAAAATATTGTTCCTGAACTGGTTCGGAACACAAATATTTTGTTCGTTCTTATTTTGTGCAATGTTACGTTTAAATGTCATTTTTATACAAAATATTTTTGGTGGATGTTCAAACTTCAGAGCAACTGTATTAACATCATTACATTTGCTTCCTCCTCTGTCCACAAGATGGAGCCCCAGATGCATGGGGTTGATGACTGACAGTAAAGTGGACGGAAATAGTCTCCCAGACATAGCATATGTTAAGATGTATAGGGAATGGAGAAAAATGTTTTTAACCGGTTTTGTGGATTTCATAATGTTCCGTTTCTGTTCCGGAACAGTTGAAGTAATGTTTTTTCGTTCCCGTTTCCGCTCCTCGTGAAATTCCGTAAAATTCCGCTCGTTTTCGGTTTTCGTTCCTTGAACCGATTCGGAGCCCTGGTCCTAACTAATGCAGGTCTTCCGTCAGGTTGAACACCTGTTTGAAGAGGTAGAACCAAAACATGTTATGACTTTTTAAGCCCCTTTCCCACTGGCTTATTAAGGCCAGCAGGGCACAGTTCACATGCACATCCACCTGGAAAATTGCTTCTCCACGAGTGCAAAACGGCCAGGCCACACCAGGTTTCAGGACCCACTCAGTTGTGGGTCCGGAATGAGGCCGTCCATGGCCACGTTTGCTGGTCGCCGATTGGTCACACTCCGAGGGGACAGCTAGGGGGTCCTCAGCAGCTATCTGGGTCAGAGGCGGAGCTAGCCGGCCTTAAAGCTGGGTCATTTTTGGTGAGATGGGAGGAGACTGGAAAGCTTCACAGAGACGTGATGATGATGATGATGAGCTAATTACATTGTTCAATGAGGTCAATAAAAGCACTCCTCAAATTACTGACGTCTCCTGGAATCCTTTATCACTTCCCATAACAGAACATACAATCAGGGCTCTGAACCGGTTCAAGGAACGAAAACGAACGGAAATTTACTGAATTTTTCGAGGAGCGGAAACGGAAACGAAAAAATATTTCTTCAATTGTTCTGGAACAGAAACAGAAAATTATGAAATCCACAAAACCGGTTAAAAAGTTTTTTTTTTCTGTTCTCTATATATTTTAACATATTCTATGTCTGGGAGACTATTTCCGTCCACTTTCACTGTCAGTTATCAAGCCCCATGCATCTCCATCTCCATCTTGTGGACAGACGAGGAAGTGAACGTAATGGTGTTTTAAACTCGGTTTTCACGTTAATACAGTTGCACTGAAGTTTGAAAGTTCACCAAATATATTTTGTATAAACTATATAAAAAAACTTTGGAACTTGGAATTTGGAACTTTAAGAACTAACGCAATTTTTGCGATCCGAACCGGTTCAGGACAGATATTTTGGTAGCGGAGCGGTTCCGAGAACGAAAGCGTTAAAGATCGGCCTGGCTGATCCGTTCAGAACGGAACGTTTGAAAAATAATTTAGTTTTCAAGCCCTGGTGTGAACTGGCCTTACAATGACCCATTAAAAGTGAACCTTAAAAGGACATTACTTTGATGAAACAGAAGACAGCAATACACCATAG
>OMKY01095180.1:1586-11586 GCA_900302395.1 Bregmaceros cantori | reverse complement strand
CACTTTCAACATTCAGAAAATGCTTTGAAGCTGAATGTCTTGACTTCAACTGGGCTCTTTCTGCTGCTTTTTCTAGGTCTAGGTGAAACAAAAGTAACAAAAAAAGCCAGACGCGCTATGTGCACACACACCAAAGGGCTTTTTTCTCTGTGTTACCAGGCTACATGCTCTCTGGAACTCTGTACATGGACATTTTCTGCCAATGTTCCCGCACAGAAAAAGGTTTCTAGTGTTGACTGCTTCAAAGGTGTTCCCCTGACAGCTGGATAAAACTTGTTTATACCTCCATCTTTTCAGCGAGTGCACGGACTAATGGTGGTGGCCGGTCTGTTTTGAAATATAGTCATGATGTTTTTAGTTTGAAAGTGTCTGAATGCGGCCGTTTCCACTGCTGGGGAGGGAGAGAAACTCAATGTACTGTGTACAAACCCTGATCTTCACAGGTCTCCTCAACATTTACCATAGTAGTATTTGTAGACACTGGACCTCAACATTTACAGTACCATAGTATTTGTAGACTCTGGGCCTCAATGTTTACAGTACCATAGTATTTGTAGACATTGGGCCTCAACATGTACAGTACCGTAGTATTTGTAGACACTGGGCCTCAACATGTACAGTACCGTAGTATTTGTAGACACAAGGCCTCGATGTTTACAGTACCGTAGTATTTGTAGAAATTGAGCTTCAACATTTACAGTACCGTAGTATTATACATTGGGTCTCAACATGTACAGTAACATAGTATTTGTAGTCACTGGACCTCAACATTTACAGTACTGTAGTATTTGTAGTCACTAGGCCTGGACATTTACACTACCGTAGTATTTGTAGACAACATTTACAGTAGCGTTGTATTAGTAAACATTAAAAAACACAGCATGCAATGAATGACATGTCTAGTGTGAATGAGCCAGTAGGGGCGGTAATGCCAAAGAGTATTGAATGACAAAAGTGCACTTGGGCCTGTATTTTGGGAGACAACCATTAGGTGTCGCTGCTGATGAGTGATGCTTTGTTTCAGCTGTTAATTTCAATGTTCGGCAGAGGGATTTAAGTGAAGAAAGTAAGGCTAGATTTTTAGCAATAACTAGCATTGAAAAAGTGCATTTTATAAACAAATTATTTATTTTTTACTTTGTACTTAATACTTTTTTAGTATGTTTCTCGGCCTGTACTTTTTACTCGAGTAGATATTTATATTATTATTTCAGTCCAGAGATCCACCAGTGACCTGGAGATGCCCTAAAAACCGCCAGAAACCCAGGGCGTGGCCGATGGACATTTGACACACTAAACGGCCGCCATGTTGCCTGTGTAGCAGAAATGGAACGATGTTGACTTCAGGGACGAGCACACACACACATACACGTCATCGACTGACTTGTTGTAGTTCTGTTTGTAGTCCGTCGTATGGTGCTATGCAAAGTTTTACGTTGGAGTTGTTAAATTTGAGACAGGACTCAACGACCCACTGCCAAGGTTTAAGAAGCAGGGGCAGACAACCAAAATGATGGCTCGACAACATGTTATGTACGAGGACTTAACCGGCACCATGTGAGGAGAGAAATTATATGTAAGTTCTGGAGAGAGAGTTCAGGCCAGAATAATAAATATTGGCATTATTGCAATGGGCTATGGGAAGGATCAATAGAGCGCTCCCATCTTGAACTTCCCCCCAAATATTTGCACACGTGTATTGGTGGATTGTGGAGACTGGTTTGTGGGGGCCGTGTTGGGGTTGTAATTGTGTTGGGGTTTGTTTCTTGCGAGGGGAGAAGGTGTCCCTCGGTGTGAGTGGACAGCAAATAGGTTATGTGTGTGTCCGGATGTGGTGGCCCAGAGGGGAAGTAAGATGTAGGAATTTGGTGTTTTTTATGTGCCTAAGAAATCTTTTGGAATACCCCCTATGCCCCAGTGCCTGAAAGCTCTAATGCTATCCTCTAATTGAGAGAGAGAGAGATAGGTAGAGAGAGAGACATAGAGAGCAGTAGAGAGAGAAAGAGATAGAGAGAGAGAGAGAGCAGTAGAGAGAGAAAGAGGTAGGTAGAGAGAGGGAGAGCGAGATAGAGAGAGGGAGAGACAATGTCTCTCCCTCTTTCCACAGCCCAGATTGTTGACAGGTGAGAGATTAATGGCCACGTCAATCTAGGACCAACATTGGATTCCTCCAGACACACTGCACTTGAGGACCTGCAGTGGTGGATTGTGTTGGTGTAGCTGTGTGTGTATGTGTTGTTGTATCTGTTTGTGTGTGTATGTGTTAGTGTATCTGTATGTGTTTGTGTGTGTATGTGTTGGTGTATCTGTGTGTTTGCGTGTGTATGTGTTGGTGTATCTCTGTGTATATGTCGTGTGTATCTGTGTCTGTGTGTGTATGTATATATGTATGTGTGCAAATCTGTTTGTCTGTGTGTGTTGGTGTGACCACATCGGTGAATGACTCATTTTGTCTGTATTTCATCAATACTTATACAAAACGGAGTGGATCATGTGTAATTTGTCACAGTAGTACTTGGATTTTGTAACTCTGTGCGTTTTCAGTCAGCCACTTTGGTCCACTACGATGACTTTACATTAGCCTGGCGAGCCAGAACCAACCCATCATCCACGCATCGCACATCGATGCGTGGACAGACGCTTGCATTGGGTCTGGGGAAATCAGACTCGCCGTCGGTAGTGATTCAATCGGCCAATCAGCGCGGACGTTGGGGGAGATTGTACGGGCTATGTGAGAGGTGGGCGGAGTTTGGTTGTCACGCCTCCACGCCGCTTGTCCCACCTACTGCGCTGTGACTGGATAAACGATTTGATTGACACTTCTTCTTTTTTCCATTTTCCAAGCATGATTTTACCTGATACAATGCAAGTGTCTAGCGCTGGGCGATGTGTTGGTTCTGGCTCGCCAGGCTAACTTTACTTGGTCAACGATACAGACGCTGGAAGTGCGAGTTCAAAGGGTGGGACAAAAGAGCGTTCTATTTTTGGTGAGTAAACTCGTCTACAGAGTTAGCTTTTGATTGTAGATAACCAACAACGAAGAGAAGTAACTAAGGACACCCTATCGGTTACACGCCTGCATTCCGAAGCCACTGCGTTCCGAAATTAATTTTGCCGTGTCATTTTCTGTGATGTGACCTAACCCTAACCTAACCCTAACCTAACCCAAACCCATAATTCAAACTTTTTCGGAATCAGAACGGCGAGTTCCCGTATTTCCAACATTTCGAATGTTGGAGCGGCCTTTCTAACAACTGAACTACAACCCCCCCCTCCCCACCCGCCACCCCAACCAGAATGCCTTGCTCTCGTTCTAGCCCCCACCCCCCACAGCTAACCACATTAACGCTCCCCCTGAAAACAATTAATTAAACTCTGCAGCACCGCTCCCGTGCGGCGCCCGCGACTCGACAGCAACGCTGCTCGTTTAGAGGCCATTGATTGGGAGGGTAATGAGTGAGCTGATAACACTGCACACACACACACACACACGCACATACACACACGCACACACACAGACACAGACAGACACACACTGTCACACACACACACATACAGCATCTCATTGGAATTCATTTTGTCCTCCGCACAGTGAGAACGGCAGCGGTGGTGTCTGTGGTGATGTTTCAAGCCTCATTGTCCTGCGTTGATGTTCTGTGATATGGCGTGAAAAGAAAAACACACACACACATGCACACACACACACACACACACACACACACACACAGACGCACACGCACAGAAGACAAGCTAACCGTGAAAATAAAATCAATACCATATATTACAGCACAACCATTCCTTCAAACACCTCTCTCACTCGCTCATTCTCTCTTACTCACACTCTTTCACCGCCCGCCCCTCTCCCCCCACACACACACACTCATTCTGCAGTGGAAGGCGAACGCATGCTGGTTCGATCACTGTCCTTAGCAAGACGGCAAGATGTTAACTTAAAGCCCAATTCGCACTGGACTTTCATTACCTATGGACCCTGGTAATTCAGAATAAATGCGGAGGACGTCTGAGTTTCATTTGACGTGCGAATGTGCGATGTCAGTGATTTGCAAAGTAATAATTCCACTGTGAGTTACCTACTGTGATTCAGCGAAACACCACAATGGTTTGAATTCTGAATTTTTTTAAACTTTGTTAATAGACGCACACACGTGCATGTGGGTGAGATGAAGTCTGTGTATGTATACATAATGTCTCTTAATTTGAGCAAAAGACAGGCTTTTACTAATCCCGTCAGAATGTGCGACAAAATAACACAGAGGTTAAGGGGTGATTGTGAATTACCAGAGGTCCCCACGTAATTCAATGGCAGTGCGAATTGGGCTTTAGTCTATTAATTCTGTAACAAATTGTGCTGTCATATTGGAAATGAATAGATTTCAAGGTTTATTTTATTTTCAATTCTTAATAAAATACAAAATATGATTCACAATATCGACACATTTTTGACCCGTTTCTGGTTTACTTCCTTAACTACCCTGGTATATGCTCGCCACTTATGGTGCCATTCATTTTTTCCCGTCTTCGACTATTTTTCAACAGGTCTAATCACCGGGAGCACACACCTACCACATTATTTTAAAAAAGGGTGGTGGTAAGTTGCGTTGTGCTATTCCACACCCAAATGCTCTCGTGCGGATCTATGCCCCACAAACGCATGATTGAATAATCTGCGCAACCCGTTTCATCTATCATTCAAGTTGGAATTACCAGTGAAGCACCCATCCAATTGGTCCAGAAAAACATGTGACCACATCGGTGAGTAACTTCAAATCGGATTTGACTGCATTTCATCAATACTTATGTAAGACGGTGAGCAAAGCGGGGTGGATAATGTGTAATTTTTCAGAGATCGAGCTGTGTCTGCCTCTAAACTCTAAGCACTTCGTGAACCTAGCTTAGAGCATTATTGTACCAAATCTGGGACGACTCTATCTTAAAAGTTACTGCGCGAGAGATCTGCTGCGGCAGCAGCGGCGCACGCAAAACCATTATATCCTCTATGCTGGATGCCATGGGATGGGATTTAGGTGGCTGATCCAGTTTGTTTGTAAATGTTTGAGAATTATAGACATCAACCCTGGAAAAACAGGAAAACTTCTGGTCGAGTTCTGCTCAGTCCTGTATGGAATATATATCCTAACAGCCATTTCAAGGACAGACGGAATTCCAAAAACAATGTTATAATAATGGAAGTGTCACCGAGTTAGTGTAAAAATATATATATCCAATATGCTTGCACAGTTTTCATTAGATATGCGGTGGGGTTGTCCTGTGATTTTCACTTGTTAGTCCGCTGTTAGTCCGTGTCCACGTTCTTACCTGTTGAACTGCGCACCTGAATTCCTAAAGTCCGAATCGAGACCTAGCTTTTTGCTAGGATCTTTTCAGATTGTTTAGTCCGCTGTTTGCTGTCAGGTGAATTCCATTGCATTCTCACCCAAAAATGAACTTTGGACTTTTCTAAAAAGTCCTATAGTCCGAATTTAACACTGCAGGTGTGAATGTGACCTTAATAACTCAACACCACTCTCCTCTCTCTCTCATAGCGGCACAAACCCAACTCCAGAAGCCTCCTAGTCAGAGTCCTGACTGACGTGTTTAAAATCGAGATGCGGACGGCGTGTGATGCAACTTCATATTTTTTCTTGGAGTAGCCGTAGTAGTAGAACGATGTGATGTCGACTAACAAGCGCCGTGTGCTGACAGACTCGCTCGGCCTGGCGATGGAAACAGCGACAGCACAGGAAGTCATAGACAGCAGGCTGGAAAAATGTCAGACACTTGTCACAAGGAACAATTTGATATTCATAGATGAAGCAAAACACAGCTGGAATTTCAGGCTGAATTTATACTTCCCTGGTCTTAGTCAAGACTATAGACCAGTTTACCTGTGAAATACATACGGCTGACATTTGTCCCGCCGGGTGTAACGCACTTCCTGTGTCTGTATATTTCCCTGTGTGAAGTGATCATAGTGGGCGAAAGTGGATGAATTTGTGACACAAAACGCACAAAGTCCACTTACTAGAGCTTTAACAGATTATAGGCATAGATCCGCACGAGAGCATTTAGGTGTGGAATAGCACAACACAAGTTACCACCACCCTTTTTTTTTTGCTCCCGCCGATTAGACATGTTGAAAAATAGTCGAAAACATGGCAAAATGAATGGTACTGGAAATGGTGAGCATAAACGCGGGTAGTTAAGGAAGTAAACTGGAAACGGGTCAAAAACTTGTCTATACACAGAGTCTAGAGATAACATTGTCTGTTTACAAGTCTTCTCTTATTGATTCATCCATGGTAATATGCCACCAACCGCCAGCAGATGGCAGCCTAACTACGTTATTGTATTCCCCCTATATAATGGACATGACGTGGTAAGCCATTTAACCGTAGGTATACTTCACCGTACACAATGCAATCAAAATGTCGCAATAGCCTATTTTAGGAGTAATTATTTCTCTGTACTCATGTCTCTGATTGTACTCAGTACATTTTCAACACAAATATCTTATACTTTCTACTCCTTACTTTTCAAGATGGAGCCAGTAGGACGGACTACAAACAGAACTATGTTAGCAGATATGACATGTGTGTCTGTGATGTCAACGCCATTGCATTGCTACTACATAGGCAATATGGTGGCCGTTTAATGCGTCAATGGAAGAATTGATTACATTTTGATGCATTTAATCACCAACTTACCGACAGATCGCTGGGCACTAACCGCGGTCACGTGACGAGACTTCTGGGTCACAAAGGCCGCTAGGAAATGTTGGCATGTGCTGAGCATGATCGCCGGTGGCGTCAATCAAAATGGGTTGCCACATATACTGCTAGCACTAAAAGTACTATTTTATTGTACCTACTACTACATAGGCAACATGGCGGCCGTTTAATGCGTCAAGTGTCCATCGGTCGCGCACTGGGTTTTTGAGTGTTTTTAAGGCCTCATCCGGGCACTTTCAGAACACTGGAATCTAACCAATGAGTACACAAGGGCGCCATTTGAGACGCAGAGAGTGTGTGGGCGGCGGAGGCTGTGAGCCCGCGCCGGGCTGGAAACATCCGGAAACTCCCTTCACCGCGGGGGGTGCGAACAGCCTGCCAGGATCCCGAGCTTAGCGAGGCGGGGTGGGGGATCAAGGATCTAAATAAGGTAGACAGCTCCGCGCTTGTTCTGCATGTGTTCCAGATTGGGGGGAGAATTTAGAACAGCGGCCCCCACCTGTCCCGCAACCATCTGTCCCCCACAGAACACACAGTCAATACATCACAAGGAATTTTAGGATTCGTTGTGGGTAAAAACATATTTATATTTAAGGAGCAGTCCTAAGAAAAAAACAGTTACACCCACATGCCACCTGGACGGAAGTTGGACCGTGATGGAGAGAGTTTTTCTATAGTAATGTTTTTGGGGCAAGTGCCATTTTCTCATTTTATTGACAGCATTAGTGTGAAATCAGGATCTCCTCTTTTTCTTATTTTCAGCCCTCTGTTAAAGGAGTTCTGTTAACTAACGAAGACTAACTGAAAACAATTAACATTAACAACAATTACGTCAAATCTCTATGTTTCTTTTTTCAACTTGACCGAGATTGAGATTGATTGAAAATCTTGATTTCTTCTTTCTTCTCTCTTCTCTCCAGTCCTCCGTTAAAGGAGTTCTGTAACCAATCCCAATTACTGTCCATAACTGGGCAATCAAGGTTGAAAGGTAGTTCGGTAAATGGCTGCTATATTTCTCAAATTACAATCTAAAAACAAAATCACTTTTGTGAAGCACCTCGAGGCAGCTTTGGCTGCAATTTTGGCGCTATATAAAAATCTGTTGAGTTGACTTATTCCAAGATTCCCCGTGGTGCATCAAGTAAAAGTGACAAGCTTCCCGGCTCGAGCCAGGGAGGGATTAGGAAATTGAGACAAAGTCCCGTCCTACCCCCTTCGTCTGTCGGGACTGTTGACACACATTTGCACGGGCCGGCGCATATGTCCAAAACCCAGAAGTATCGGAGAGGGGCCCGTCGATTCCCGTTGAAGCCCTGCCTGTCTCTGTCATCCCGTTGTCTCTGTCAGACCTCCAGTTCTTCTGTTTCTTTTGTTGTTTAATGGCGAACAACCCTTGTCTCGGCAGGTTTAACAAAAAACTTTAGAGTGGGAGCTCTGAATTTGAAAATGGCCTGGCCCTCATTGAGTTAATTTAGTCTGGAGGATGGAGATGAGACCAGCTTCCAAACTTTAAAGAAAGTGAGAGATCTGTGGAGCGCTTCCGAGAACTTTAAAAGCTAATAAGCCCTATTAGCAGGCGCTCACGGACCAGAACCCTGCCTGTGTTAGCGCGCCAGGCACAGCTAGCCAAGCTTGTAAACATGATGGATGCTAATGCTAGCCTAGCACGTTCTCTCACTGGCTACGGCGGTCTCGGCGGCTGGTGGGCCGCGTGCCATGATGTGCCAGCGTTTGTCCCACAGCTACGAGCTGTCGCGCCGAGTCCACTCAGCCTCGTTCTTGACAGATCCGGGACGCTGCGAGTTTGTGGGTGGAACGCGTTTTTCCATGCACGGATGATACGCTGATTGAGAAGAAAAACAAGATGTAAGACGTAAAAAATGCTAATTGTGTTGTTGTAGAGGTTTGAGTGAAAGTACAACAGAATCTAAAAATGCAAGTTACAGATGTATATTTGGAAGCCAGGAGACGCCAGGTCGTATCGCTGTGAACACACGGAGAGCGCACAGCATCATCACTTCATTGGAACGTCCTTTGCAATTACGGCACCTGTCGGCTGTTGGAGAGGAGAACACCATTACCATAACACACGTACGACTCACACACATTCTCACACACACACACCCTCACACACACTCACCCAGACACTCAAACACACCTACACACACAGACCCACACTCACACACACACTCATACCAACACACGTGGTACATGGAAGCTGTTGGTCCGTCAGAGGGTGAATTAGAACTGAGGAGTTCCACAAACATAGCTGAGGGTAACTCGAAGTATGTTGATGGACTGCTAAAAGGATGTTCCGAAACGTGATCATCGATAAACCCCAGAAATATTAGTGACGAGATTGTGACGTCACACGCTTCCAAAAATCTGCATGGATACACGTGGCATTGTTTAAAATCCTGCGCGCACATGGTGCGCAAGAGTTTCCCTAAGTGACCGCAATCCGACGAGGCGAAAAGACGCCGTCTTGCTTGGCTGCTGTTGGATGAGAAGACCTGACCATCGACTGCATTCTGGACAGGACGGGCGTGTCTCACTACATTTCCATTCAGGTTCCATTCAAGTTACTTAAAACATTCGTCAACGGAGTATACGGTAATAGCGTGTTGAGTTTCCTTCGCACCGAGTTGGTGCATCCGAGAGAGATGCCTCATGATGTTGCTGGTAGAACCACATCACCACGCGTGAACCAATGGGGTGGCCGCATTATCTCGGAGGCATCAACTTGTAGCTTAATGGAAGGTGCTGGTGCGGGCAGCCGTGTCGGTCGACATGCAAACTGGGAGTGGCTGTTGACATTCGAGGCTGCTCCTACTACATATTATGATCTCCTCCGCAACCAATGCGATGCGTTTGGAAGCGGACTCGAACACAGGTGACCTAATCACTCGTCGCTAATTGTACTACATGCTTTCTGGAGGCCATTTTGAATTCATCCATCTTGAAAATGTTGAACTCCAAAATCTCATAAATTCACAAACCTAGCCTAGAGCATTAACACACCTAATGTGGGACAAATCCATCCATCCATCCAAAAATTATCAAGTTAGGGAGAGAAAGAGAGAGAGAGAGTGGGAGAGAGAGAGAGAGAGAGAGAGAGGGGTTGAGGGAAATTGGGATTTATTATTGGAAATTATCAATTCAATAGTCGCCTTCCTGGCCATACAGGTAAACATACAAACAACAGAGTGGAATACATGTTGTTAGTTAGTCCATATTCATCTAAGTATCCT
>OMKY01095177.1:5254-41828 GCA_900302395.1 Bregmaceros cantori | reverse complement strand
TGCCTTATTCAACAACCAGGCGAATGATCGCACTCCATGTCCAAGTCGACCAAGCTGTGGTTCTGTTGCAAGGCGACCCATCGAGCGGCCCCACTGTGGCAGGAAGCAGGAAGGCCCTTGTGAGACTGGTGGCTCATAAGTTTGTATGGCGCCCCTTGGCAGTGACATGCGGTGAGGTTCATGGTTGGTGAAGCACTGACTCCCTTCGAGTCAGATTTGGGAATGGAATGGACTTTATTAGTCAACGAGGGCTGAAATTTTCTGTGTGACAAACAAAGAAATACAGTAAAATACATCAAAGAAAAACATACATAAGAGCATTTTTCATCACAGTGCCTTATCTTTTGTTTAGCTCCTTATATACCAACAAAGGGTAAACATTAATTGAACCTCCTTAAAGGGTGGTATTTCATATCGTCTGCCGATGGCAGAAGAAGTGTATTTTCTATGTAATATATGACTGGTGTTTGATAGTATGTTTTTCACCAGCCTCAGCATGCTGTTATCATACATGGTGTTATACAGTTCCAAAAGTGGTTGTCCAACAATCTTTGAACATATGTTTAGTTGTTGTAACATCTGTGCCTTCAGTGCTAGTTGGTTATTTCGTATATTGTTATTATTCTTCACACACAGCACTGGGGCAGCTCCTGTGTTGCCTACCAGCATGATAAAATATTTAAATTAATGATGCAAGCACGTGTTGTCGCTAGGCTGCGAGTAAAATGCGGAGGAAGAATTTAACTGTACGTATGTGTGACGAAATAAAGTATCTTATCTTATCTTAGTTGTTATTTGTGTGTGTTCTAATAGTGGGTGTATATCATTAACATGGAGAATTCTCTCTCCGTCTCTCTCTCTCACACACACACACACACACACACACACACAAACAACGCTACTCATGAGTCTGCTCTCTGAATGGCGAACCCGTAAGACCCATCTGGCCAACACACAAAAAATCCCCTGCAACACTTCCATCTAACTTGTGGAGTGACGACTAGTCGACGAGACTAGTTCTTGTAGGCGAAAAGCCCTGCCATGCGTGCGGCTACTAGCTGCTCGCCGGCCTAGCGAGCCGTGCCTAGCTATGATGTTCTTCTGATTAAAGTGTTTGATTTTTTGTATAGACCACTTCCTCTAGGATGTTACATGGGACAGAGAAATAGAAGGATAGAATTGTCAATATTATTAATGGCTCCAGACTCCAGTACAAGTAGAGGTCTCAAAGCTCCCTAAAGAAGAGGCAAAAACTGTATGCTTACAATGAGTCATTGGTAATACAGTGGAATGCTTCTAGTCAGCCTAGCTTACTCTTTACTCCATTGCCAATCCATGCTGTTTTTTACGCACCCCCGTCCCTGAGGGAAGGAGCAGTTCCCGGTCCCAGAGCAGAGATCCGAGTGCGGGCAGACTGCCTCCTGATCCGAGCAGGCCTTAAGCTAAAAGTCAATCACACATATGCATGCGAACGCTAGCAGATACCATAGTTTGTGACAGATTGCGTCAATTTTGCTTTCTTTTTATTTGATACGCATCTCCAATCAAATATAGACAAGGATGAAAGGCAGAAGGTTTCACGTTACAACATAACGTTATCTGATATAAAATATTAAGATAAAAATGATATTAATCTCAAGACCAAGGGTTAGTTCTCTGGACCTCATTCCAAACTATGTGCCAACTTTGAAATAAAAAGACACTTTTTGAATGATGGAATCTTTTTTCAGGAAATGTAATCGAAAAATCAAGATTTCAAAGACAATCTGGATTTTATTTTCATGAAAATCGTACAGGCCAAAATGTTAGTGAAGAAATCTTTGATGCAGCACGCTGGGAGGAGTAGAGGCAAGCAAAGAAATATATATCACACAATTCAAAATATGCATTTGTTGTCAAATTAAAAATAAATAATGTGCTGGCTGCATTGAGTGCATGATTGAGCAGCTTGACATTGTTTTTGATGTCTGTCCAAAATAAGTTTGAAATAAATTGTTTTATTTGTTGTTGTTTTTTACAACAACGCACACCTTTAATGTCTATCAAAAGTCATCTTACCAGGATATCTAATGACCAGACTATGTGTATCAGCTACTTTAGGGACAATTGGCACAGGCAGTTACAGAGTGGGACACCCATCATTATACATCCTTTACATGCTGTGGCCCAGCCTCACCCAAATACTGCAACAAGAAATGAGCAAGTGAAGACATGTTCAGAAAAAGAATTCATATTCTTCAATATTCTGAAGTTACTTCATTTCATACTTCTCCTTCCGCTTTATTCAGGATCGGGTTGAGGGGGCAGAAGCTTGACCAGGGAAGTCCAGACCTCTCTCTCTCCGGCTACTTCTTCTAGCTCGTCCAGTGGGATCCGAAGAAGATGGGTTCCAAGGCAAGACTCTCCAGTGTGTGCCCGGTCCCCAGGATGGGCGACCAAGGCTCACCATAAGCAGTTGTCCAAGCCACCTCGGATGGCTCCTCTCAACACAAAGGACCAGCAGCTCTACTCCAAGCTCCGAATGGATTACTGACCTTCTCGCACTATGGGAAGGAAAGTCATATTGGCTACTTTCACCCATGATCTCATTCTGAAGTTGTATTATTTTTTTTAAGATCCAATCTTGTCGTTTGGGCTTTTTTTGTGGGATACCTGATGTGATCCAGCCTCAACCAGATAATTTGAGTATGAGACCCCTGGTTTAATAGAGCATTAGTAAGGCTGACTTCTTTCTAACTTGGTATTGTAGGACAATCTGGCAGTCCAGTCTCATTCATCAATATATTCACCTTGTTTAAGTGATAGGAGCTGGACCACTAGCTTAAAAGAGGGAAACAATTTAAACATGAGAATGCATATCAGAAATATACAGAAACCGGCTTCCGATTTAATCCTGTTACTGCCGCTCAATAAAAGGAATGAAAAACGTAACTTGCACCCAAAAAATAACTTTAAAAAAAAAAGAACTATACAGAAAATATTTAATTGATCTATTCTAAAATTTCACAGCTTTTCATGGTTTGTTTTATCAGGTATTTCACTATATTATTTCAGATATTTAACATACAGTATACATGAATATGAATGAATATATTGAATGAATATATTTTTATTTAAATGATGCGCTACAGGACACTACATTCACTTACACATTCACAGTCAGGTGTTGCACAATCAAACGAAAAAAGACAAAATAGTAGATGGGAGAATAAAAAGTTGAGTCTTGCCACCTCCACTGTGTCTTTTAAATTACATTTTCTTAAACTTAACGGCCATGGCTCGCCGGCTACTTCTTCAAGCTCCACCGGTGGGATCCTGAGGCATTCCAAGGACAGCCAAGAGATGGCATCTCTCCAGCATGGCCTGTGTCTTCCCTGGGGCTGTCTGCCAGTGGGACCGAACAAGAGTCCAGGGGGCATCCTAATCAGATGTCCAAGCCACAAGGAGTAATGGCTTTACTCCGAGCTTCTCCTATCTCTAAAGTATAGGCCAGCCACCCTGCGAACGAAACTCATTTTGGCCGCTCACACCCACAATCATCCTTTCTGTCACTTTCCGAAGTGACCATAGGTAAGGATGGCGCTGAAGGTTGACTGGTAGATTGAGAGCTTCGCCTTTCGGTTCAGCTCTTTCTTTACCACAACGGATCCATGCATTGCAGTGGACACCGCACCAATCTGTCTGTCAATATCTCAATCTCCATTGTTCCCCCACTCGTGAACAAGCCCCTGAGGTACTTGAACTTCTCCACTAGGGGCAGATCTTTCTCGACTTTTAGCCCCCGTCTACACCACACCGTTTTGGGGGAAAAACGTGGGAGCATCGGCGTCTTTGGACCCCGAACTCTCCACTCCTCCACACCGAACCTTTTGACACGGTGAGCAAACCCGCTCGAGAGGTGGTTTGGGTTTGTCCGCTGGATCGATGTGGATACCAGCCCCCTACTGAGATCGGCATTGTTTATGCCCGAGGTGTCAAGCACGTCTCTCGCATGCCACATTCAGAAGATTATTATTTTCTATTGAGGATTATTCTTATTGTGTGTTCATTCAATGCTGACAACAATGGTGCGTTATTGCAGGCGCAACACACACACAACAAGTACATATTTCCACTCTGCGTTCACTCCAACCACCGATCATGAAAACACAAATGAGCCACTTGTGGATGGGCTCCAAGTCTCTCCAGTGTGTCCCAGGCCCAGGGGGCATCCTAATCAGATGTCCAAGCCACCTCAGCAGGCTCCTCTCAACGAGAAGGAGCAGCGGCTCTTCTCCGAGCCTCTCACAGATGATTAAGCTTCTTAACTTCTCCCATCTCTAAGGTACAGCCCAGCCCAGGAAATTAATTTCAGCTGTACCCACAATCTCATTCCTTTGGTCAGTACCTAAATGTCATTGCCTTTCGACTCAGTTCTCTCTTCACCACAACAAATCCCTGCATCAATCTCCTGCTACATTGTCCCCCCACTCGTGAACAAGAAGCCGAGGTTATTGAACTGCTCAACTTGAGGCAAAACCTCTTCTCCAGCTTGGAGATGGGACTCTTCCCTTTCCCGGCTGGGAACCATGGCCTCGGACTTGGATGTGCTGATTGCCATCTCCGCTGCTTCTTAGGCAGCTACAAACTAATCCAGTGACACCCATGAAGCCAACAGGACCACATAATCACCGTTAAAAATGGTATTGATGATTGATTGACGTTTTGTACATTTTAAACCCTGGATTGGCAGCTTTTGAGATGTAATGACAAGTAACGAGAAGTAGCTGAAGTAATTCAGTAGAGTTGAAGTAGAGTTTTAGTCAATAATCTAATTTAGTCACTGTTGAGAGGAGTAGCCCATTATCAGTAGTCAGATTACTTTCTAAGTAGGGTGGATTGCCCTAATTCCTATCGTGGGACAGTCAGTTGCCTGAGGTGGAACTTTGAAATGTAGTGTTGAGCAGTTGAACTCAATCTTATACACATTATCATAGTTTGCTTTTACCATAGTTTCATTGACATTCATTAGTTTAGGGAGAAGCCAGAGCCACAAGAACATTGGTGTCTCACATTAGGCAGTGGCCCACTTCAGGGTTATCCACCCTAAATATGCCAACACAGGTTGTTAATTAAAAAACGGATTAACTGTAGAATATTCCAAAATATTTGTATTTTATTTAATATATTGCTGACTAGTTAAATATGGTGATGCTGCAACTCTCAATGGGATCGATTTATGCAGTTGTCACTGTGGAACGCTACTCTCACTGTGTGCCAAAACGAACGCTGTCTTGGGTGATCAGACTGTATATGGCATTTAGATCATATTTCGCTTATTTTTTCATGCACGCAGTCATTTAACTTTAAGTTATTGTTTCTTGGTTGCATGATTTACACCATTATATATTTGCTGTTCTAGTTGTTATAATGGGCTTTAGGAACATTTCTGCTCCATTCTTTCGCTTTCTCAACCAACAAAGATATATTTGCTTTGGGGTTTTAATTCATTAATTCATCAACATATATCTCAATTCTACACGCTATATCGTAATACTGTACGCCCGCAGATGTAGAACTCAGACCTCTTGCCATATTCCATTGCACTGTAGTCCTAATGAAATCCTAGGTTAATGTATTGTATGACTTAGTGTGTGGCCAGACTGAGGGGCGCTGTGACATAGCGTACTAGCGTTATTATACCCTCCTCGATCTGCGCGTATCCGTCAGTGGATCTCCCACTTCGTCTATGGCACTTTACGAGAAACCCGAAAATCTGAAACAACGTTTGTCTCAAAACATTTGCTAAACGTTGACGTGCTCATCCGAAGCACGAATCGAAACACACGCTACGAAGACGTTGCAATACAGTCTGCTCGGTTCGGTGGAAGGGGAGGGGCGGTGGCAAGGTTGACAAATGTAACGGGCAGTCTGATTGGATTACGGAACATGCCCGTCACACGATCGGCCAATCCAGGGTCGTGTTACACTCCAAAGCTGTTTTCACTATATGTACAGTATGTGGCTAAAAACTGTTGCAGGCATTTAACGTGGACCCGGGTTGGGAAACACGGGACCGATCTCGCCGCGTGCCATTGCCGGGTCGAATACTCCAGGTGAGTCACCGCCGTGCACCGTCCAGTGACGGGATTTTGCGACTCATCGGGGGAGCCGGAGAGAGAGAGAGGACTCAGGAAGCCGTGTCAACAGTCACTCAACTCCGCCGCACCGCACACTGTGTGACTTTTTAAACCCGGGTTATTTTTAACATTCTATCCCGACATCATTACCAATTCGTGTGGCGTCGCACCGATTGGCGACAAGTCGTCGACAAATGACGCGAAATACGGAGAAAAGTTGAATGCACTGCGAATGTGCATTCGATGCTGAGGTATGGGCACTTTGCAAATGGGAGGGGGGGGGAGGGGGTAGAATAAAAAAAGATATGTGAAATCTTAAAACTCGGGTCTTGAATATAACACGAGACAAAAAAGGAAAATATACCTCACTTTATTTACACCCGTGTATAACGCTGTCATGCACTCGTTCGCGATCCCTTCGATTCAACGTCACGTCGTCCGCTATAGCGTGTCGTTGATGGAGTTGTTAACTTGACGTTATAAACCACAGCAGCTGCCTGCTGCAGCTAACGGTCGGACGTTTTCTACTGCGAGAATATCGGCGGAAATCATGTGTTATGATAAGATATCGATAATTTTTTAGCAGAGAAGGTGACGATGGACACTACGGTAGTGCATGGCCTTCGGTTAGTGGTGATGTGTGTTTGTGTGTGTGTGTTTGCATGATGATGGTGCTGTGACAGTCACATTATGTCGTCATTACGTGCACCCCGTGGCCGTCTTTTGACAAATCTAGCACGATCGTCGATCGTTTTCGATGGTCGCCCGGTGAGATCGCCATCACTGGCCCACGGTGTGTCTTGTGTACATCCGCATGTGCTGCTGCTGCTTCGTTTGGTCCGAAGTCGGCGCGAACTTTTGGGCGTCTCTGGTCGTGTTTCTGCGCGGCAGATTGTGGTCATGCCGTCAATGATTGTTCGATAAACATTGTTTAATTCATGATGTGTATTGTTTGATTCACTTCCCCGGCCTGGTGTTTGTGGATGGGTCCATCGGTCTCCAGCCAGCAGGCACCGCGGGGGCTGGTGCTGCCTTCCTCGGCCAAGCCGTGCTGCCGTCACTGGCCGCCCCCTCCTCCTGAAGCGGAGCTGACGAGTCTAGTCGAATGACCCGTTTGCAAAACGGATGTTTTAGACTCAACGTGCACGAGTAGAAAACATATACGAATATCCACAAATACAGAACATTGCAAGAGGGCAGACTCTTGCCAGCTGATTTCGCCATCATAACCCCCAAGCGCCGTTGCCATCGTATACCAATAATTAGTGTTCTCATTACATTCCTATATCCACAAGAGTCATTTGCAATGACCCTAATAATTTATCCTCAGGTGTTGCTTCCAACGCGTCCAGAAAAGCACACTTACCTTGTACCTTAATTGTACCAAAAAAAATGAGTAATACACATGCATTCTAATGCCCGACCCAACGTACACACATGCATGTTGGCTGCTCCCGGCTAGTGGATCTGGAAAGGGCACTAGACAGCATCAGCGGATTAGTGCCCCACTCCAAAAGATGTTAGGGCCTCCGCCTTGCCCTATGCAAAGGCGAGTCATAATGGAGTTCGGTATATGATTCAGACAGTGTTGAGTTTCCTTCTCGATTGAATCTGCATGCCGCTTGGCAATCTGGATTTAGGATTTAAATTAATTTAAAAGAGGAGCAGAGGTGTGCACCTCATTGATGTTTTGATTCATTGATGTTGACAATTGCATTGATATTAGTTAATAAACGGCGGTGGTCAAAATTGGCAGCTTAATATTACTAATATTTGTGGTGGCCATTAGGAAAAAGACAATTGCAACAATCCTCTGCGCTGTTTAACTATCCTGATAGCACGCAAAGCCTCTGCAGTCGTGATATTTTTATATCACGTAAACTAAGTGATGTTCATTTTGATAAGATTGTCACAACGTCATCATCAGGCGCCCCTTGTGCTCCATGGTCATTTTAAGGGCATCATGTCTGATCAGTGTTTTAAACTGTTAACAGATTGGTAGTTAGTGCTCTGATTTCTTTCTTGCATTCTTGCTTATTCTAGACAATAAGAATTCGTTTACTCTGAGATAGGGTTGCAACTAACGATTATTTCAGTAGTCGATTAGTTGCCGATTAATGAAACGATTAATCGACTAATCGGTTGGATATTTTTCCATTACAAAGTCCCCAAAATATTCACAGTGACACAGAAATTAATCTTGTCAAATTGAAATGTAGTCAATTTTGATTCACGACAGCCAACACTTACTAAGTTACTTACTCAGTCACAATTTTCACAGTCATTGCAATTAATTTCTATACTAATAGTTTGATGGTTTTCTTCAAATTCATGCTTTTTATTAATAGGTATTAATTATTTCTTGCAATAGGTGGTGGTGTCGGCAAAAAAACTGCTGCGAATAACAATGATTGAAGCCCTTGGTGATTATCGATTATTGTATTAGTTGTCGATTAATTTCAAAAAGGGATGGCTCATATTTGTGACCCCTCCATGTACCATGGTGGTGCAATAGCACCCACCAGTAATGGAGTGGCTAGATGTGTTTACAGCTTTGACCAGTAGGTGGCAGAAAATAGAGTTGCAACTATAAGTCAAATAATTAGCGACTTATGATTCTAAAATTAATCGGCAACTAATTCAAAAATCCATAATCGGAAAGGAATTTAACCATTGTTATTGTCTTAAGTTTTGCGCTGACGTCTACCCCTGTTCGTCTGCACAAATTTGATATGAATTCATAATTTCTCAAAATATAAAACATGAAATGGGCATAATTCAAGAGAATCTGCGAAATATTACGGCATGAATGAATTGCGAGTGGGATTGCATGGTTGCTCCAAATAAAAATTAAAAAATCCACCTTTGCGATATATTGCAGGTGGCTACAAATAGATATTTTTAACTGCAGTTTGTTAACATTTTTTCTTTTCTTGTTTTTTTACAAAGCCACATTGTTTTTATTCACTAACAAGATGAAGAGGCACGTTTACACTGAAGCTGCAGGCTCGATGCAGTACCAGGCATCAAAATACAGTACATTTGCTTTGAACGAGTGGATGAAGACGAGACTTCACATCGTTTACATTTAAAGTGCAATAATCACATAAAACATATATATTTGGATAAACCGTGGTGCGCCCCCTTGCGACTAAATTAAAGAGTTTGTGTCAGAGTAAGTAACTTTCGTTGTAAGTAATTGTAGTAGCCACGTTTGGGGCTAAAATAATCAAATTTGTTAAGTTGAAACAGCTATTGATTACCCCGTCGAATGGTGGTGTCGTGAAGTTATACGGACGGACTAGCCCCGCTCCAGTCGATGCACCACTTTCGCTTTTCTCTTCACAAGCTGTTCCGCCTGTGGTCCTGCTCGCACTCGTTCGGTCACCTGCATTCGTGACACAGACACACCATGCAAGAGAGAGTGTGATTTGATTTGTTGCGCATGGATCGGCTGTAGCAGCACGCTACATACACAGAATGAAAATGCACCCCGCCCCCTCATTACTTGAAATAGTTTGATGCGGTTCCACGGTTTCCACCTTAATACTGTATGTAGGGGGCAATAATGCATATACATGACAAATTTGTCGATTTCAAAACAAACCAAGTTCTGGGAGGACCTCAGAATGGCCACATTAGGCAAATATTAGATCACAAAAAGACCATATGTCACCTCAACTTTAAGTAAGTTACCCGTTTTTCGGATAAGAAGAACCAACTTTGACTATATTTAATTTTGGATAGGCTAATGTCTTGTAATTGTTGCTCCGTGTGAAAATGTTATCCATTTATCTTAGAAAAGAAAAATCCAAGCGATTTGTTGATTTAATAATTTAAATAATCAGCGATTAATCGACTGTTGAAATGATGAAATAGTTGCAGCACTAGCAACAATGCTTGGTATTTTTACCCAGGAGGACAGGCTTGTTCTTTGCTTGGCTATTGATCATGCAAGGATGTGGGGCTGGGCGTGGCGAGTGAGATTGCGAACACTGATTGACTCGCACCACCTTGTCTGTCCCGGATATCAACTACAAACAGGGCACAAGGGAATAACAGGGAATTAACTCAACAATAAATGAAGTGCTCTTCCCTTTATTAACTATTATTAATATTGTTCCTGTTACTGGACAGCAGTGGAGAAGTGATTCTCAGTCTATAGTTCATGGGTTAATGGTGAATGAAGAATCTTTACTCATCATGGGAGTGTGAGATTTTTTTTTACTCATCATGGCATGTGTGAGACTTGAGGAAAGACCAGTGCCGAAATGTCTTCATCGCTTCAAGGCTCTGCTGTCAAAGGAGGAGTTCAGACATCTATGAGAACAGCGGAGGAGATGGCTGTACTGCTACATGCAGACACGAGTTTGTGGTGTATAGATTCCTCTCTTCCAGGAGTCCGAGTGCACCTTTTAATGGAGGAGCGGCAGGAGCCCATGTGCCGGTTGGCGGCAGGTGTATAGGTGCGCCCCACAGATGAAAGGCGCCAACGAGTGTCCTCTGCAGGCGGCTTGGGCGCAACAAATTCAGTCATCATCCACCTCAGAAGACTGATCGAGTCCAACGGGACAAGAAATGATGTCCCTTTCTGCATTGAGGTGTGCTTAAAGTTATCCTGTGAGTTGCCTGCAATGCTGGATCCAGTACGCTGTTAGTGCTATGCAAGGTTTCAACGATCCCACTCGGCTGAAAGCGGGTCCACAACGCCTAAAGACCCAATGGCAGGAACCTCTCATAGGTAGGCCAGTGGTATCCTCTACGACACGCTCATCCCAATTCAAACAAACAGAACAGAATCCATGACACAGGTCCGTGGCCGATAAGGTTAAGAAAAGTGATTGATATGGTTCGTTTGGAATATGGACCGACTTCCATCGCTAGATGATATCGGATCAACGGAGAAATTTGTTGGTTCTTTGTAACACAACCTACCGACGCTGAACAGAACAACACTGGATCACCGGCCCTGGAGAAGGATGACCCATTTTGGTGCACATTCTGCTACAAGTGGAGATAGCGAAATGTGATGATGTTTTGGATGTTTTTTAATTTTTTTAGCAAATTTTCTGAGCAATTTTTTGTTTTTGGGAACTGGAAGTTCAGCTCTTTGTTGTTGTACTGTTTCACGCTATTCAAAGTACAAGAACATTGAAGAGTAGTATGGCTATGTGTTATTATTTTGCTTGTTTATTAAGCATCCAATTATTGTATCTGTTTTTGTTTTTTTCTGTTTCATATTATTAATCAGGGTCACCATTACTATTACAACATCAACAGAGGTGGTTATGCATTCTTAGTTTCATTAATTTAGTACTCAATGTCAATGATGAAGGGTTGTGGCTTCATCAGTTGTGTTATGTGCACAGAGGATAAAATACATTATTATTTAAAACAGTGGAAACTAGAGGGGAGGGAGAGGGTGGGGTGCGGTGGCAGAGCAGTTAGAGAGTGTGTCCCCCAGACCATAGGTCGAGCATGCCTTAGGTACAAATCCCCTGTCCGGCTTTTCTGCAATCCCCACATTTTCTTACAAAACAATTAATCAAAATTGTACTACAAATACAATACATTTACTGCATGTGTGCAACTGTGCACGCTGCACCAACTGAGAAGAATCACTTCCTTCCTGTCCACAGTAGGACCATAATATCCCAATACCGCCATGTATGAATGTAAACCCCATAATAGAAGATCATGTTCACAACTTTTTAAAGTTGTTAAACAAGTTGCTCATGAAGATTCAATGTCGTGCCTAGCATGGTATCGCACCATATTACAAATGATTAATGAAATAATGAATTAACCATATTTTGACATCCATAGTGAAAACTGCCAGAATGTTGCTTGTGACCAAAAACAAATAGTAGATCATAATTTAAATATTTACCAATCCTTTCAAAAATACCACCCTCTTTATCATCCATTTCATCCTTATCGTCTCAGTGTTTTTGGCAGCGTTTATATAATCCAGTCATTGAATATGCAAACTGGGTTCTATCAGAGATTAACATTTTTAAATAACGTTGTGATCGTAGTGACATTAGGCAACACCGCAGCGTCATCCCGAGACTCCCGACTGCATGCAAAAACGAGCTTGTGATGATAGTCCAGCACGATCGTAGTCCGACACGATGCATGAAAACCTTTACGAAATATTTTCAAACTTGTTCCAACTGTGTACAAGTTGGAAGAGACGACACTCCACAGCCATGTTTTTAACAGCGAAGGCTGACTCACAGGACGCGATGTGTCAGAAACGAGTCGTTCATACTTATTTTAGAGGGTTTGGGTAAAATTAACAATGGCAAATATTTCCAAATCACATTAATAATGTGCCGATTACTTAACTAAATAAAGATTAGTATTAATCAAGTTAATTAAAACTCACGGACAGAGACGGATGGATATTCCATTGATTTTAAATTCAATCAGTTGAATATGTTGAACAGTTTGATCCAAAGTTACTCTTAGTGAAACTGCCATCATTCACAGACAAATCTCTCCCTTCACAATGTGTGCACCTATCTATGGTGTGTACACACAGCCAGACTCTTGTAAACCATTTTAAAATGCTGATCATCCAAAAAATGGGAAGAAATTTGATTATGAACTATGATGTCCATTCTTGTCTTGCATATTCAAAAAAGTTCAATTCAAATTTTGGTTGAATACTTGATTCCTTTTTTGTTTAAATTTATTTTTTCCGGCGTCAGCGCCATTTTTCCATCTTTATTGGATAGGATTAGTTGGAAACTGGGTTGAAGAGATCGGGGGTAGACATTGCAGACAAGTCGTAGTCGAACTCGCGACACTGTGGACGCTGCGGTAGACACAGCGCCACTAACATGAATGGCGTTGCGTTAGGTGCGGTGTCCATAACCACTCGGCTAACGCGCTAGGTGCAGCTTTAATAATATAAATAATAGTATCCTACAAAGTGATACTGTGTCTCTGATTGGGAATTTCTCAGGCACAGTGCACTTTATCATATTATACTTTATACCCTTTTGGCTGTGAGGAAAATATTGATTAATTCTGTCGGCGCCACAGAGCGCCACAGACTTCCACAAACGTCCTACAAAAAAATACTACTTGCAGCTTTTTCCAAGTATAGAGGTCCTCTTTACATTCATCTCTATAAACACTGTGGCTGGCAGTTACGAGTGTCTCAAAATGGACATTTCAGTCACAGAATCAAAAGACATTTTTACAATTATTTGACTAAAAGTAGAAATGCTTTATATTATAAACTGTCATGTTTAGACATTGTTACAGACTATGTTCTGGACCTTCAAACATCACTGTTAATTTAGTGAAAATGTAAGGTTTAATTGAATATAAATATTGTATTGTGACCCCTGTATTGCAATATATGTGATATGTAGGCCTATATGGCAAGTGCACATCCTTTTGGCACATCTCACAATCTATATATTAGAATCAGTAGAGTTTGGACATTGAGTACAAGTAATGGCATAAAATTAGATTCCAAAGATTCCAAAATAAGTAACTGGTCCCTTACAAGTACATTTTAAAATGGGTAATGTAGATTGCACTTACATTTTCCTGGAACACGGGATTACAATAATCTTCCAAGCATTCATTCATGTAGGCCAAATAATGTTCACATTAAGGACATCGTAATCTAAATGTGCTTAAAATGCTTGTAAAGATGCACCAAGGACATTTATAATTCACGGTTTTGCAACAAAACCCGGAATTGAAGAATAAAAAAAAAAAAGAAATAATCTGAATGGATGAAATGGTTGATTTCATTATCTGGAAGTACTCTAAAAGTAGTGGAATGTAATCCCTTACATTACTTTAAAAATGTGGTTAAATGATTATCATGTTATTGCTTGCAATTTTAAGGAGTAAATTCTGGTTTACATTTAAAAAGTAACCTTCCCGGGTCTTACAAAGTCTTGTTGCATTGGCTTAGATTACAGCACACACTAACGCTGTCAATAAAATGAAAATGGTGCTTGGGCCGGAAAAAAAAACTTAAAAAAAGTAACCTTCCCAACCCTCAAATCATCAAGGTGAAGCATTTGTAATGAGTATTGTTTTGCAGTTGAGTAACCACAATTAATCACATTGTGGCTACTCAACTTTGTCCTAGCCCATACCCACTTATAGTGTCAATGTTTCTATACTGTCATATTGTGACATCTCCTGTCTCTTGGTTTACCGCCATTCTTGTGGTATGTGAATTGTTTTGTGAAAATGTCTGACACAATTTGAGTTTAGCACAGCGCTACAGGCTACATGTAATCAGATTACAAAGTTTGGTAACGCTAGTCTCTTAACATGTATAATCTACATTACCGTTATACATTTGCCCTGGGATAAGCGGTTGGGTACAGGATAACAATAACTGTTGAAATGCATGCGAGTCATATTCCAAACATGTAAATGGCCATAGGCAGCAGAACCCACTTTTTACGAGTGACCATTAATAATAAATAGTTCAGATCTGTTTTTGGTTTATGTAAAAGTAATTTAAAAGTAATCCATTACTGAATCAATTTAAAAAGTAACCTTCCCAGGCCTGGTTGCATGCACCTACTCAATTTTTGTGAGGAATTTCTTTTCACTCCAGCCCACAATAGATATCCCCAGAAAACTAAAATCATTTCCCAACATAGTCATTTGGTCCGGTAGTGCATCAATAACAATGTAAAATATTATATCTATAAAGTGCATATATCCTCTAAGGTGCTTTTTCACTTTCAGAAAGTTGGGTTCACATCAAATAAAATTATGCTAATTTGGAACAGGCAATATAGTGTGCAGGTTATTCCAGCATGTTATGTTATGCACACTTATAGAGGGTCATATCTTGTGAGAAGACCATGCATGCGCCAGTACGCTGTGCTGAGTTATGTCATCTTGGTATGTCGTGTTCTGCTATGTCATGTTGTGCTGTTGTCATTTATTGTCATGTTATATGTGTCGTGGTCCGTTATACGTCTCGGTGCATCCGTGCAGCGGATCGGTGTTAAGATAGATAAACAACCACCCAGTGCAGCATTCAAGTCGGGTTTGATTCATCAATCCCGGCTTGGTTATCATTGGCATCCGCCAGTAATACCCGGGTCTTGCTCCCTTCTCCTCCTCCTCCCCCGCCGCCGCCACCACTAGATCTGCGAACCAAGATGGACTCTCTCTCCGCTGCCACCAGTCTCTGTGATCGGCGATAACATGTGAGATTTGAAAAAGACAGATCGCGTCAAGCCCACCCCCCACCATCCAATGTCCATCGCCCCCGAATTGTTTCCGACGTACTTCTGGGTGACACACCAGGCCGAGCGAGGCGTCGTGTTTAACGGGGGTAGTGTGGCGCATTAAAGCGCCCGATGGAGTGGAGCAGAGCCACAACCGGACCTTCCTTCAAAACAGTTTATATCATTTGCACCGGTATGATCGGATTGGCACCGGTTATTTGTTCGGCGTTTAACGCTCGGTAACTCGTTGGTTATACTGGGACGCGTAACCAATCGTGTTTAATCGTGTGCACCGATAACCCCGTGTAGGTTGCACCACCACGCACGGAACTCGCTGTTACCGGGAGGGATGAGCGCTAATGAACCCAGTGTCTCACTCTCTGACTAAACTCGATCGTTTACTTCAAAGGGGAGACGGTCTGTTTTGACCGACATTAGCTTGCTTCGATCGATGTTTGTTTGTTTTGAGCAGATGTTTGCTCGTTTTGAGTGGATCGTTTGGCAATGCTGTTCGGTTTTCCAAAAGTACGATCGCGACGTACTCCATTGACCGCCGACCGTGTTCACCGTGTGTGTTTACCGAGTCGTTGAACCCGGGAGTGAAAATTTCCCCACCATCAACACCACAATTCATGGCAGAAAACGGGAACAATTCCACCCACACCAGGATGTCCAGCGGCAGTAGTTTGCTTCGCACACAGACCCGGGTAATGTCTAATGTCGTCCGGGTTATTTCGCGGAATGCATCCCCCCGTTTACATCGTATGTGCACCTGAGATTTGCAAAGGAGAGTTGCGATGGCGCAAAGGGTTATTTATTGTGTGCTGGTGTAAATCGTGTGCATGTGTGCGCTTGTGTGTGTGTGTGTATGTGTCGGCCTGTTGTGATTGTCTAAACGAGGCTGTGTGTATGTGTGTTCTTTAGGTCATTGCATGACAAAGACAGTGGCAGATCACATTCATCCAATCATCACACGTCATCCCATCCTTTGATCATAAGTAAGTACCGTTTTTGTTTCAAGTTCTTTCACTTTCCATTCAACATGTGTGTGCGACTTTTGCTTTCGTCATTTTCGTTCGTGCAATAAAACTACTCGGTTTAGCTTCGAAGGATGTTTTGCTGCAAGTAAATTGTGCAAGACTGCAACTAACAAGATTTTAACATTGTTACACATTGCATAGTTCAAAGTACAAACACCAAAATAGCAGTGTGAAGTATATCTGTTATTACATAGTAGCCAACTAGCCACATTATCTAGTGAAATGCAACAAATCATACACTTTGAAAGTAAACAAATATGTATTTAATGATCCAGTGGATACCTTTGAAAAGGTGACTCACTTATAATGAGGAATGTCATGAATTGTATACAATTTATGACAAAATAATCACCATTCACAATTTCAATTGTCATCATGGGGGGAACTAAACTTTTATTTCCAACAAAATAATGATAATTGGCAATTCATTATTGGCGTTCTACCTAAATACCTAAAAACATGCAAAAATTTGAATCTAATCAACTTAAGAAAAATAACTGGTGAGTATGAGTACTAACATTTAACTAAAGGAGAATTAGGATCGAGTGATTAATCACTTGTCACTTGTGTCCGAGTCCGCTACAACCATTGTTTGCAGTGCGTCTTTGGGAGGTGATGATTATGCTAGAGGATCGATGTCAGGTGTCAGCCAAGCCCTCTCCCTCATGCGGGATCCGCGCACCGGAGTGTGTATTGAAAATATAAGATAAATATATAAAGAGGCACTCTCACAGACCTCGCAAAACCACACACACAGAGCGAAGCAGCCCACGTTGATGAGCATGATACACACGTGTGAAGCTTCACCTGTGTGTGCGCGTGTGCATGTTCCGCTGCTTGGTTCGGACATGGATACGCATACGCACATGGAAGCATCCATTGGACCATGGTTAAGTGTACATGCAGAAAACGCACCTCAAAAACAGACAAAACACACACCACCAAATCATGAACAGCCCAACGCCATAAAAAACAGCGTGGACAAGGGAGTTTCTTACTTCCTGCTCCACGTCTCGTGGAGCCCATTGCGCTGAACGGTGCCGCTGGTAGCATTGGGCAACTTGAGTGTGTGTGTGTATGTGTCTGGACATAGCATGCCATAGAGCGATTGCGAGTGATTGATGTAATTGGAGTTTAAAGGTTATTTAAAAGTATTCTAAGAATCCACACCATTCTGTTGGCTGTTTCATGACAAATGACAATATGTTATAATATATAATATTATACATATATAACAGTAATGGAATTAGACATGAATTACACTTGGTTACATAGACTACCACATGTCATATTTGAAAAAAACAAAACAAAAACCCCCTGTAAAATTCAATCTTCTTAATTAATAATTAGAATTTTGATTTTTAGGAATGATTGACAGCTCTAACACAATTAACAGTCTCAGTGGACGCGGGGATTGAGACAAGGATGCCTTTGCGTTCGGTGAGGCGGGTCTCTTGAGAGACGCTTAAACACAACACACACACAAGAATCTGTGGGCCTGCTCCGCAACAGAGCCACGAAACACCCAGCCTCTCGGTAGACCGTGTGCTGCTACAGCGGAGAAAATATGATAGATTTTTTTACAGCGGCGACTGTGGCGGGGGGACCGCTTGACGGACCGCTGACAACACGCCGTCACAAGCAATGAGAACCACAGCGCTCGAATGAAACAGCGCATCTGCATGCGTTGAAAGCTGTCCGTCTTTCTTTCCCTCCCACTCTCTCTCGACCATAAAGTCTATAAATTATAGAAACTTGTGACATCAGTCGCTTCTTCTCATTCACTGTCCGTTCTGAAGCCCAAATAATGAAGGACTCCCAAATTGGCCTAACAAAACTTTGTAATAAAGGATTAGTAGAAGGTATGGCTGTACGAAAATAAAATCCCAATTTTGATCTCTGGAACCCCGATTTCAGATTAAAAAATAATCATCATTTGAACATCAAAATAAATGATTTTATATATATTTTTTAAATTATTTTTTGTAAGCTGCCCTCCTTTTGGAAATGAAGTACAGAGCCACCGCATGCAAATAATATAATTAAACTTATATAAATATATCATTTCATCACAAAGTCAGTTACTACAGCATTGATGTACCACAATTATTCAAGTAAACATACAATCAAACCTGATTTGATGATTTGCAAATATTAAAAAATGTCATCAAAATTATCTGATTTTGATTACATTTATGAATGGTCAGGACTTGACCTACCGAGTCTAAACTGAACAAGACTGGATCGACACCTCTGGAAAAGGATGACCCATGTTGTTTCACATTCTGCTACAAGCCAAGATAGGAAATAGCATAGTGTGATGCTTAATTTACATTGTCTTGTTGATTATGTTACTTGCTATCTCCTTGTAGCCCAAATTTCAAGCCATCATTTGCAGATTTGGGTGATATATCAAAACCTGAAGTCGGTCAGACAATGTGGGCCTCAGCATCACTTTGCTGCAGTTTTCAGTGCTAGCCATGTCCATTATCGTGCAGGATTCGCAAACAAAATCACTAACGTTGGCTGCTCCACTGCCGCCATGGACGGACAGTGTCACCCATGAACATATGGACCCCAGACATGATATCTGGACTCTGTATTAGTTGATTGTTAACATCGAAGACACAGACAGAAGCAAGGAAATGATATTAGAACATGCATTTCATTTTCCTCTCATGTTATGCTAGATAAAAATCTTGTGATATTCTGGGCTTATGAAATGAGCCATAATATTGTGATATCGCACATTACAATATTCTATCAATATCATAATCCCCTCACAAGTAGAGGTGTAAATCGCACCTTTCATGGCGATTCGATTCAGTATCGATTTTCTGACCCTACGATTCCATTTTTTTCGATACTCAAGAATTCACCACGATTCGATACTATACGATTTCGATATGATTCGATTATGAGGGTTTTTTTTTACCCAACAGGTTAGACAATGATTCAAATTTGAAATGAATCACTGACAGCTGCAATATCGTTATACATTTATTTAGACCATATATAAACACATACAGTCTATGGCCATGGCATACATGCTGTGTTTGTGTGTGTTAAGGAAGCGAGGGCGGCGCCATATAGGTTCAGCGCCACCCGCAGCATGGGAGTGGAACTACGTCCAGGACAGAGAAATAGATGAGAAAAAAAATCGATACTCTTGCGGACCTTTCGATACATTGTATCGACAGCTCTTGTATCGATATACCGTTACAAAATCGATATTATTTACACCCCTACACAAGTGTGGGCACATACTCACAAAAGAAGATGAGTTGCTCTCTTCTGTCTCTATCTCATGGTGTTTTTCTGCATCTTGCCCTCTCCCGTACTTCCATTCTTTCATAGTACCACTTCCAGTGCTGAAACTTGCAAATTGCTACTCAATATCTTTACCACAAGCTGTGCATTCACCATATTGTTCACCATATCAGTGTGCAGCATATTTCAGTGTATCAATGTACCAGTATGTTTCACACCCAAGGCCAACTACTCATTCAGACGCCAGTCTGTCATAGAGTATGCCTCCCCTCCAGATAAAGGATGCAAACTATATGGAGGACAGAGACACTTCAAACTGATACTCTTGCTGATTTTTCTGTAACACACAACAGGAGCCACCCACTTACAACATTCTAGATGTATTATGACCTTGTTAAATGTAGGGCTGCAGGCCATATTTAATCTTTTTCATCCGTAACATGTATAATCAGACCAGAAAAATCATAATTATTAATTGGGCTGCTTTAATAAAATACCAAAAGGAAGGAAATCTGACTTCCTGATGTCTCTTTTTTTAAATGTAAAAATAACCAGATTTTGATTCCAAATCGTGCAGCTTTACTGCATTGGTAATATTATAATATTGTTTTTGACCGCATATTGTAAGATCACCATTACCAATGGTGTCTGCCGTGTTGGGTGAAATAAGTTACACTGCCTCCTGCTGAATGAGAATGGATGTACAGATATACAGCATGAGGGTTAGGAGTGGTTGCTCGGTTCTTCAGAATACAATTTCTGTTGTATATACAATAGTAGTTAAATAATAGTACTTAAATAATTTGTGTGCACCGATCCGATCCTCAGGTCGTTGAACGGGGGTTGATCAGACTTTTTCCAAGGATCGGGACTCGTGATTTTGTACCGATCAGGATCGGCAAATAAGTCGGGGAGCATGCCAATGAAATGATTGTTCATTACTTTGACTATTATTGATATTGACAATTGTGCCAAATAGGTTGGGTACTACCAATTTCTGCAGGATTGGGACTCTGTATCGGGGATCGGGACTCGGTACCAGAGATCGGGATTGGCTGATCCTTATAATTAAAGGATTGGGATCAGATCGGGAGCAAAAAAACGTGATCGGTGCACCCCTATAAATAATATATATATAATTGTATTTGTTAAATATTGCAATATTGCGATTCTGTATTGTAAGAGCTGCATCACAATACATGAGGTGGCCAATTCCTACCACTGCAAATTCTGGTCATAGTCCTGAAGGTGTGCTTCTTCTCGGGCAGGTGCGGCGGGGGCGGCACCATGAAAGGTGGAGGTGTGGCTAAGGACCCCCCAGTCACCGGAGACATTGGCGGCAAGCGGCCCAAGCGCAAGTGTCTGGCATGGCACCCCTTGCTGTCCAAGAAAACATTGGATTTCTCTGAAGACGAGGAGGACGAAGAGGAAGTATTGGAGAAGGTGAGCAGTGAATTCGACGATCTGTCGACGTTATCCACGAACGTCGATGACCAAAAGCGTTGGCTTTAATAATCAGGGATCGAAAACCGGTTGAAGGAACGGAAATGAAAACAGAAAACGAACAGAATTTTACAGAACTAAACCTGTACGCGAGTCCCGCAGAGCGAATCTGGCAGATCAGCACGTAACTCCCTTCACACTCCCACCTGTCAGATAAACAGTCCAACCCTGTGGCTCAGCACGGAATTAATTCAAACTCTACTACAGAAGCACACAGAAGATCACCCGCGTTGTACGCGTGGATATGAAATCTAACATTCCTTGTAGGGCTGCACGGTTTTGCATTTTTTCCACCTTTGCGATTAATTGTGGTTTTTAATTGCGTTTTTTTTTTTCTTAATTACAATTAATACATTGTACAGACACATAGCAAACATAGCAGCATATTTTCAGAGGCAGGTAGCAGGTGCAGTAGCATCGAATTGCCTAACATTTGAGGAAGTAAAAAATATATATTAAAATCAAATCTATTTTAAATGAAAAAAGCAGCAATATTCTCCTCCTCAAATTCCTCCAGACCTATGTTACTAAAAATAGTTTGCAAAAACAATTTTGCTAACTATAATAAAGAGGTATATGAAAAAGAAAAGTAAGTTGAATAAAATAAAATGCATTTCAAATGCATACCATACCTCAATACAGTATAATAAATATATAATTGAACTGAACTGAATTGAAATATATAATTGAACAACAATATCATTAAAGAACCAGATATGTTGCAGTTCTTTGCCTTGTTGTATAATTAACGAAGGGTTTGTAATCATTCTTTAGAACAGAGCGTGTCAGCTCCGTGTACCGCAGACAGTCGTGCGCCGCTCTTGTGTGAAACTACACACTATCACTAGGCGTCAAATGCCGTTGGAAGCGCAGTAAGTGACATGTAGGCCGCGTTATGTTTGAAATGGCAGTGATCCTCCGCATTTCGCTTCCTTCCGCTGGCCTTATGACCATGGCCTAACTAAGTTGCTTTGATTTTCCTTTTTAACAAAATGTAATAGTTGTCTTAACAGTAGCCCATCAGATTGTTAGTTACCTGAGTAAATTTAGTTACTAGTTAGAGCTGCAGAAGTCAAATATTTTAATAATGAAATATTCCCTCTTGTGCCTGTGGCATAGTGTCACTGCGCATGCAGCTGTCGTGAGATTGATTCCCGCCTCCAGCTCTGCTTCCCCGCTCTCTCGCCACTCCTGCCTTCCCCCCTCCACCCTTCCCAAAAATCAAAATGTTTGTTACCGTAAAATATAGCGGTAGTGACAATAGCTCTTTTAGGGGTCCACTGATGAAGTTTTCCCGATCCTTTGATTTTAACGATCGGCCGATCCCGAGTCCCGATACCGAGTCCCAATCCATGATACCGAGTCCCGATACAGAGTTCTGATCCTGCAAAAGTTGGTAGTACCCAAACTATTTGGCACAATTGTCAATTTCAATAATAGTCAAAAAAAAATTGGCTCCCCAACTTATTTACCGATCCTGATCGGGACAAAATCACAAGTCCCGATCCTTGGGAAAAAGTCTGATCGGCCCCCGATCACCGATCTGAGGTGCACCTCTAGCTCTTTTAGTAGGGTCAAGGCTTATCAAGATGCTCCATGTCTGTCCTCCAGCCACAGACTCCACAATGTGTGGGGCCGCCTCCATGTGTATTGAGCCCTCTGCCCGTCCCCAACCCGTCTACGGTCGCGCCGCGGGAGGGCGAGGAGGAGGGCACAGAGCAGCGGGCTCGACGCCCCATGAACGCCTTTCTGCTCTTCTGCAAGCGGCACCGCTCGCTGGTGCGCCAGGAGCACCCGCGTCTAGACAATCGTGGTGCCACTAAGATCCTGGCCGATTGGTGGGCAGTGCTTGAACCCACGGAGAAACAGAAGTACACCGACATGGCTAAAGAGGTACACGGTTGCACTAGAAGCTTTACATCTTTGTCCTTACCGACAGCGAGTGGGCAAATCAAAGCCGTAACGATGCCCATTTTTTACGAACCTCATCCTGACTGACAGCGCAACGATATCAATGTCAATGATATAAACAAAACGTTAGCAGAGAAAATTGAACATTCAGAAGATTATAGCGAGCTTGTGAGTATAACAGTCATGTAATATTATTTTTACACATTTATTTATTTATTGATTAATTCATATTAACTATTATTAAGAGTTAAAAAGGTCTACCGCACAGGATCAAATCGCAGCGCAGTAAGCGTGACAAGTGGCATGGGGGCCCACGTCTCAATTTGAACAAACCCCACCTTAATGGGGTGCTGATTGGACCACCCGAATTTGGGCGACAATCTGATTTGTCTGCCTTGTTGGTCCAGACCCACCGGACCGTCTAGTCACGTGCGATGCATTGGTTCTGGCTTGCCAGGCTACACAAGTTGTAGCCTGGCAAGGAGCAGCCTGACGTAGGCTGCTGCACCAATGTCAACACAGAGTGCTGTATATTGCATCGTGTTGTGATATATAATTTAGTGCTGAAGCTTTCGAATATCTTTAGTATTATTGTTATTCTGCCAACATTTCCATCCATTACTCGAGTAATTAGAAATCAAGTAATTAGTAATAATCTGTGTTTATGCTGAAATAACAAGGAACATGGAACAGACGAAAATACATTAATCATGATAATTTAATACCCATTTGTTTAATTCTCTGATAAACATTTTAAAATTATTTCTAGACTATGAACATTTACTCCTCAAAAGAGAAAAAAAAAACATTAAGAGGCATAACATTAGCGTTTATGCTGAGCAACCTTATTTTGTAGTGAATATACTCATGAAACTCAGTTGTTAATAATAATTTACAAGACCCAGAGAGGTAGACAAAGGCGGTAACTTTAAATACCCTTTATTTGCATGTCAAAATATAATGTAGTAGTAGTAGTGAGGAATGTCTTCATGGCAATGGGAAACATGTCCATGGAGTCGTCATCGGACACGGTACTCATCTCTATGTCTTGACTGTCTTGATCCACCGGGGCGGAATCGGGTTCCGGTGCAGAGCCCTGGAGGTCAGGCTGTAGACAGAAGATGACTTAATCCAGGGAATAATCATCAGGAATCAGACACAATCCAGTTCAAGATGAACTACTTTTCTACACACATATATCCAATTTATAATTCACTACAACCAGCAAAACCACAGTGACTCACCATGCTTCCGTACTAAGTTGGTTATTATCAAACAATTATCCTAGGAACAGGGTTCTGAACCGGTTCAAGGAAGGAAACGAGCAGAATTTTACAGAATTTCACGAGGAGCGGAAACACAAATGTTCCGGAACAGAAACGTAACATTATGAAATTTACAAAATCGGGTAGAAAACGTTTTTTTTTTCGTTCTCTATATATTTTAACAGATCCTGGGAGACTATTGTGGACAGACGAGGAAGTGAATGTAATGGCGTTAATACTGTTGGTTTGGAGTCCAAAAGTTTGTATAAAAACTTCATCTAAACTTAACTTTGCACAATATAAGGAACTTTAACAATGAACAAAATGTTTGTGTTCCGAACTGGTTCAGGACCAATATTTTGGTGGTGGAACAGTTCCGAGAACGGAAACATTAAATATAGACCTGCCTGAACCGTTCGGAACGCAACGTTTTAAAAATTCTTTCAAGCCCTGCCTAGGAAACATTAAATCTGATTTACATATTTAAAAAAAATCGTACAAGAAGATAATCACATTAAAATTTTGAATCGATTTTTTTCGCACAGCCCTAGCTGGAAGTAATCCTCCTTTCTTTTGCCTGCAATGTTTGCTTGGGGGATCAGTACAAGGACGCCTTCATGAAGGCGAACCCTGGTTACAAGTGGTGCCCAACCACCAACAAGCCAGTCAAGTCTCCATCCTCCGGCCCTCCTTCCTGCCACGGCAACCGCAAGAAAACATGGCCGCTCGCGCCCAGCAAGGAGCCCATCCACGCCAAGAAAGTGCTCAAGGCATCAAACATGCCGCAACTCAACTTCGCCATGGCAGGTGCGTGTCCATGCTTATCTGGCCTCAAATGGCAAGATATTCTTGGGGAAAAATCCCACTATTTTCAATGCCCACCATTCCAAAAAAAAAAAGAATGCAACATGCTAGAAACACGTTTTTTTTCTTTTGCTATTACAAATAATCTATCTATTTAAATATTTGGACGATATATGTCTTGGAGAAATTATAATTTTGCAATGCATGATTCTTTATTTATCGAATGAATATCCCTTCATGTTTCCTTAGTATTTTTTTACGTTTGATGTTTTTTTTTAGCCAATTAATCAGCATCTCAAGGTGTAATACACCCACAGCAGCTCCTGCTCTTGGTGGCTGTAGATTGTTTGAATCCCCACTCCGACAGTCTCCACGCCAAAGTGTCCTTGGAAAAGTCTTTGAACCCCAAATTGCTCCCAATGGGTCGCAGCGAGCGCCTTGCATAGCAGCTGCCGCCACTTGTGTGTGAATGTGTGATTAAGGAGTCAATGTAATGCTTTGAATTCCACTATGTGGTCGAAATGCATTATAAATCCAGAACTTACTTACCCATTTATTTACCCATTTATTTTTTTATCCATTGAACATTAAACATTGAATTTGCACACCGCAAAAAAGACACACAAAACAACAGTATATTAAACAGTGAGTGGATATCTAATATGTTATATTATTTTTGTATCTGAAATAGCAGGGGCATTGCCCTCTACAGGAGCCAAACTTAACTTGCCTTTGCACATAGTGCCATATATTCCTAGATTACAAATCTTTATGAGGGTATTCATATGTGTGTGTGTGTGTGTGTGTGTGTGTGTTTTGCACGTGTGTTTGTGTGTTTGTGTGTCTGTGTTCAGATCCTACCAAGATGGGTGGTCTAAGCATGCTCTTGTTGGCTGGGGAGCGCGCTCTAAGTGCCAGAGAGGTTAGTACTACCACTAGGGGCCGCTGGTGCATCTCATGGTTTTCTCTTTTCCACTATTTATTCATTTGTCAGCCCTGTCAGGCAATTCAAATGTTTACTCTCAATAAATTAAAATGTTTGTAATTAATCAGTAGTATTACAAATATTTCTGGGCATAAACAAGTGAGGATTTCAGTGTTTTGTTGTCTAAATAATAGTGCTGTTATACGTGACGATGCGGGTTGGCGGCGGCAGAGATTTTACTGGTATGTATGGTGAAGTATACGTATACGTACTGTTAAGTGGTATTATTTCCACTTCACATCCATTTATACAGGGGCAAATACAACAACGCCATCTGGTGGCGATTGATAGCATATTACCACGGATAAATCAATAATAGAACACCTTTTAAACAATGTTAAGCAAATATCGCTCCCTGCCTGTTTGTCTGACGGCGATGATACCAGCAAAATGTCTGCCGTGCAACAGCCCTATTCGTGAATAAATAATAAGTTACACAATAACACGTTATTGTGTGAGATGAGGAGGAATCTGCCCTGCATGACGGGTCATGTAGAGGACCATAAATATTGATTGTTCGCGCGCTGTAATGAATTTGAACCAATATCTTCAGCAACTGTATTGCATAATGGTTAATTCATGAAATTGGTTCACTAACCTGACTGGCAAGTGACTTAATCATTCATCTTATCTCCGCTAAAGTTGAAGCAGACTCGAAATGTTCTTTATGTTCACTTGTTTTCTTCTTATTTACGTTCATTTAATCTTATCTTCTTCTTTTTATTTAATGTCGAATGTGAGATTCGCCAGGCACAGACTGTGGACTCCTTCAAGTCTGCACTGAAGAGGCACCTGTTTACTCAGGCTTTTGCACGCTAACTTTTATTTTATTTCGTTTTTTACGATGTCAAGTGCTTTGGGTTTCTTGCAAATCTATATACAAGTCCAAGCTATTATTATTATTATTATTATTATTATTAAATTATTTTTATTCTAATGATTAGAGGTGCACCGATCCGATCCTCAGATCGGTGATTGGGGCCCGATCTGACTTTTTTCCAAGGATCGGGACTCGAGATTTTGTTTATTTACTTTGACTATTATTGAAATTGACAATTGTGCCAAATAGTTTGGGTGCTACCAATTTTTGAGGGATCAGAACTCTGTATCAGGACTGGGTATCAGGGATCGGAACTCGGTATCGGGATTCGGTACCGGAGATCGGGATCGGCCGATCGTTAAAATCAAAGGATCGGATCGGGAGTAAAAAAAACTTGATCGGTGCACCCCTCCTAATAATATTGTGTGTGTGTGTGTGTGTGTATCGTTCAGAGCTCTCCCAGCAACCCCGTGCCCAGCTCTCCAGAGGCGGCCAACACAGCCAAAAGCCTTCCAGAGAACAAAGAGGAAGAGGTCTGTATGACACGGTCGTTTCCATCCTAGGATTCTGCTGCCAATGTGTCAGCATTTCCAGCTCAAGACAATTGAAATGAGAGTCAGTTTTTTTTTTTTTTGGATGATGCATCCTAATGGGTTGTCTTGATATAGCTGCAACGAGAATATTGGTCCTGAACCGGTTCGGAAACCAAAAATTCATTGTCAGTTCTTTATATTGTGCAATGTTAAGTTTAGTTATTGTTCATATAAAACATGTTTGGTGGACTTTCAAATTTCAGTGCAACTGTATTAACGTGAAAACCGGTTTTAAAACGCCATTACATTTGCTTTCTCGTCTGTCCACAAGATGGAGCCCCAGATGCATGGGGCTTGATGACTGACAGTTAAAGTTGGCTGGATGCACAACTGGAAATAGTCTCACAGTCATAGAAAGTGTTTTTAACCGGTTTTGTGGATTTCCTAATGTTCCGTTTCTGTTCCGGAACAGTTGAAGAAATCTTTTTTCATTTCCATTTCTGCTCTTCGTAAAATTCCGCAAAATTCAGTTCGTTTTCGTTTTTCATTTTCGGTTTCGTTTCTTGAACCAGTTCGGAGCCCTGCAACCAACTGACCAATGACAAATTTGATCATTGAATGATCTGCTGTGATTAATCATTTTATTTTAAATGGTCCTTGCTCTGATGAACTGCAATACAGTTTGGTTCTCCCAATAGCACTTCAACGGCACTAATTCTGAAAAATGCCATTCAAAGCAGCAGAAGTTGGGCGCCGTTTAGCGGCTGACATTGAATTGCATATTGAATGCAATAAGACAATAAACCGCAGCCAATTACTCTACAATGCACTTTTTTTGGCAACTAATTCAGTCAGTTGTGGCCATGTTTACATAAACGAAATACAGCACATTATGATTACATGATCATGCTTTTTAAATATATTTTATATCTCTGACTTCCACAGATGTCAAGTGGAGCACAACACAGCATGCTTGACGCTGCCAGAAACAGACTCAAGTACTCCCTCTTTCCACCGACAGAGGTAAAATATTTGATCTATTATCAATTTCCTCACACTTTATCTAAACCATCATTATCAGAAGCAGGCCTTTGTCTTCATCATTGTTTCAATATTCTTTTTTTCCCTCTCACAATTCCAAATAGTAATCCAACTAATGTGACTTGGTTGAACTTATATTGTCTTCCATCCATTCAGGCCTCTCCCCATCCACTGTCTGCTGAGTGTCCGCCGATGGAAGCTAAATCCTGCAGCCAGTCAGCGCTCTTCCAGCTAGCAGAGGTAATGACCTCTGCTAATTGCTTTGCTTCTCTATTTATCACTGTATCACAGCTTTTGGGGTGACTTATATATGTTTATATTTGCTTGTATATATTTGTCTCAAAGCTTCGTGGTAAGACGCTTATGGAAAAAAGAAATCACAAGTATATGGATCATAGTATGAAATCTAAGAATTTAGAAAAATAAAATGATTATAGCATAAAGGCTACAGTATGAACATGTAAGGTATAAACAAAATAGAACTGAAATGAAATTTGTAATTGATTAATTATTAATGAAAAACGCAATTTTAATTTTTCACAATCGCTGGGGCAAATATTGCGATTGTGATTAAAATTTGATTAATTGTGCTGCTTTACTTTGAGGCTTTTCCATAACTATTTACAAAATGTTTTTCATGTTTCTGTCGGCAGATGTGCTTGGCTTCAGAAGCAGGAAAGATCGAGCCTGCCATTTCTGAATCTCACGGCATCGCCACATCTTCTCTTGCGGCGGCCACACAGCACGCCACCCAGGCAAAATCCCAGACCATCGACCACCACCATCACCCATACGTTGACTCGCACCCTTCCACCACATCATCCGCTCACTCTCCTTTATCGCCACTCCTGCCCCCGCTCTTCCCCTCGCCGCCGTCTGCCACATCCTCAGCCACGGCTTCTGCTTTCATCACGGCAACCGCCAACCGGCCCATCAAGAAGAAAACGAAGAAGAAGGAGTTGCTGGTCACAGATATGGACGAGAAAACGTCCCTTGAGACCGGCACCGCTGCAGACCGCGCATTGTCCGTCACGGACAGTCCAATGACGCCGGATGAGCTGGCCAAGATGTTCAGCACCATCGAAGCGGTGGCCAGCGGCACATGGGGCGACGCGACTTCCTCGTCGAGCGACACCGGCACAAAGATAAAGCGTTTGCACAACAACGATGACACCACTGGCAGCCCCCCAAAGAAAAAACGCAAACCCAAGGTGCCCAAGACACCACCCATAAATGAGGCACCGACTCGAGAGACAGTGAAAACCTTGTGTACCTCTGTGGTGAAACGTGAGAATTGCCACCCATTCCATCCCCCCATCATCACACAGCCTTCTATTGTGACAAAGCACAATGACGGAGAAGGGTGGCATAAACGGGAAGAGGAGATGGAGGCGGAAGTCACTTTCCGGCAGCCCGATGCTGCCGCCATCAAAGACGAAGTCACAGACGAAGAGGAGGACTCGACTGCCTCCACGCCTGACGCCTCGCTCATCGACATGAGGCCTAAGGATGAGGACGCAGACAGGGACAGAGCCATGCTGGAAGGTGGCGAATCGCGAGGTGCCCGCAAGTCTGAAAGGAGCTGCAAGGGGGCGCTGTACAAGACTCTTGTGTCGGAAGGCATGCTCACTTCCTTGCGAGCAAACATAGACCGAGGTGAGAGAACATTGTTCTAAATTTGGAAAATCGCCCTCAAACTTTAGAAACTAAATGCACACACACACCGCCCTACAATCTCTCATGCTGTGCTAGGTCAGGTATGCATGCGGAGTTGCAAGATAATTTCGCCTCGCAGCTTTACCTGATCCCTAACAAATAACAGAGAAACACATTTGAAACATACCAACAAGTTCACTCAAACCAATAATGAAGATAATATAAGCAGATATCTGAAACTCTATCGTTATACAAAACACTCCCAAAATGGGCTAAAAAACGCTGCCTCTAATGATTAGTAGAAGGTAAAAGAAAGGAGTGCTTGAGACACACAGCATTGTTTACATTCGCTGCGTGTGTATGTGCTGTGTGTTTATGTGTGTGCGGCAGGATTTGCGAGGTCTGTGAGGGTGCCTCTGTAACGAGGATGAAGTTGAATATTTCTTTTATATTCTTCATACGGACCATTTCTACCAGCTATCTACTTTTTTCGTTCATGTTTAAATTGAGGTGTGTATCAACAGTGCACATTTGATGCAAATGTCAACCTTCGGTCGTGTCCACGAGCCCGCATGAGTGGGGCGTGGCTGACACCCGAGGCCGATCCTCTGACATTAACGAAGCTGCTCCCGCAGACGCGGGACGTAAACGCTCGATCCTAATAAGCAAGTGGAGATAGTGAAATGTGATATAACTGTAACACCTATTCCCCATGCAGGCAAGCGTGGAGCCTTTCGGGGCTCTGACCATGATGCCAACTGGCCAGAGGAAGGCAGTGTGGCTCCGTCAACTGGAGCATCCATTGCGAAGAAGCCCAAGAAGTCAAAGTCCAAAGATGAATCCTCCCCAGGGTGAGTTTGGCCAACCATGCAACACCTTGGTATTCTGGGTTTCTGCTATTCTCTAAGGGCCATAGCCATTATTTGTTATAGACTATGCCACCTGGTTAACAAAGGATTTCCACTGTAATCACAGGGTAATTACCTTATAGCTCTTACCATGCCATTGCAATTTTTTAGTAGGGGTGCACCGATCATGTTTTTTTGTTCCCGATCCGATCCAGATCCTTTGATTTTACCTATCAGCCGATCCTGATCTCCGGTACTGAGTCCCTATACCGAGTCCCGATCCCCGATGACAAGTTCCGATACAGAGTTCTGATCCTGCAAAAATTGGTAGTACCCAAACTATTTGGCACAATTGTCAATTTCAATAATAGTCAACGTAAATAAACAGTCATTTGGCTCCCCGACTCATTTACAGATCCTGATCGGGACAAAATCACAAGGCCCGATCCTTGGGAAAGAATCTGATCGATTCCCGATCACCGATCTGAGAATCAGATCGGTGCACCTCTGGCATTTAGATTCGGAATTTAGACGTTTGCTTCGTTGGATGATGTTATACTCTAAATTTGGACAACATGGACGGCATAAGGCATACATGAATTTGAATTCATTTAGAGTAACCTTAACCTTCAGTTCACCTCAAATATGGTTTTGAACTGCCATATTTTACAGGCCATCCCAGTGTAGTGGTGGCTCTGAAAAAGAGTTAATATACAGGGGAAACTTGATCAAGTTTCAACTATGAACAACATTTTTCTGTGTTTTGCAGTCTGGGCAAACTGGAGGAGGAGTTTGAGAAGAAGTTCAACAGTCTTCCCCAATACAGTCCCACCACCTTCGACAAGAAGAACACTGCGGTGACCAAGAAGAAGAAGCCAGAAGTTCTGTTGACACCGGACCATGCTGCCAAACCGGCCAAGGGTACAGCCTATCTGCGTTTCAGCATTTTGCTTGAATCGGTTTTCAACACGGCAAACTAAGGGCGTTTCAAATATGGCAACATTCCTGCACCACTACGCACTCCGAACGGTTCAGGCACGCTTCTGTTTTACCGTTTTCGTTCTCGGAACCGTTCCGCCACCAAAATATTGGTCCTGAGCCAGTTCGGAACGCAAAAATTGTGTTTGTTCTTAAAGTTCCTTATATTTTGCAATGTTACGTTTAGATATAGTTTGTACAGAATATATTTGGTGGACTTTCAAACTTCATTGCAACTGTATTAACGTGAAACCAGGTTTAAAACGCCATCACATTTGCTTCCTCGTCTGTCCACAAGATGGAGCCCCAAATGCATGGGGCTTGATCACTGACAGTGAAAGTTTGATGGATGCACAACCGGAAATGGTCTCGCAGACATAGGATATGTTCAAATATATAGAGAATGGAAAAAAAACGTTCTTAATCGTTTTTTGGGGATTTCATAAAGCTCCGTTTCTGTTCCAGTTAAATAAATCTTTTGTCGTTTCCGTTTCCGCTCTTCTTAAAATTTGGTAAAATTCAGTTCATTTTCGTTCCTTGAAGCTTTTCGGAGCCCTGCACTGAACCCCAAATTGGTGTGTGCATGTGTACATCATTTCCCGATTCGGATTACTAGAGTATTCAAAATCAGAAACGCAATATTCACCAGATGAATGAAAATCTGAATAGGATAGAATTGAAATACATTGAAAGGAAGCCCATCTGTAAAGAGTTTAAACCACGGATGTCCGATTGCAGAGTTCAGATTTTTAGTTTTTGTAAGATTTCACACAAACAGCTAACACTAAAAGTCTTATTTTTTTGTACCTCTGTATCTCTGAGTGCTTCTAGTTGATTATCGATTTAATCCTTGACATCCCTAATTGGAATGCTGCATTATTCAGGCCCGCCCAAAAATATGCAATTTGAAAAGCATGAGTTCATAACACTGCTTCAACATTGTGTATGTCTTGTGTGTTGTTTCTGCATGTGTATATGCGTCTGCATTACATTAGGTCCATCTTCTCCATTCCACAAGATTGTTAGGAAGCACAAACCGAACAAGGACAAACCAAATGTTGGGGAAAAAGGTGAAGATATTGTTTCATTCATCTCATATCATTCATTTCATTGATTGTCTAGCACTTACTATGTCAGGATTGGTGCGAGGGAAGGGGGCTGGCTCTGTGGAGCAGTGGTTTAGTCCCCGTCACGCATCCAGCCCCATTCATAGTCTTGTGTCTGTGTTCACAGCAGAGTAGACACAGCAGTGAGATCGCTTCCCTTCACGATCATATACTGCATGTCCCGCCCGCCTTCACACTAACCATGTCAATAGATAAGTTCACGGGCCGTTTCCGCTTGACTTCCGAGCCTTCTCCCACTGTGCTCGTTTCTTCCGAGCAATTTCTCCTTTTTAATGAATAGGAAGCCACTTCTCTTTTGGATGGATGTAAAACACGTCGTTTATTCGCTAAACCTCTGGGTGGCGCCTTAACTCTACATAAATGGAATTCACATAGGTGCATGTCGTACAATGGTAACACAGTTTGACTTTAAATGCAGATATTATGGCCGACTAATTCATGCATGCATAGTTTAGTATTTCATTTTATTTTTTAAAAAGCGCTTGTGGCAGTGCTTTCCAACCTGTCAGACGTCAAGGTGCACAGATCGGCACCTTGACGTTAGTACCACTGCTATACTGAAGGCATAAAGCCATATTATTATTACAATTATTACTATTTTTATTGTTATTACTATTGTTATTTCCTCAAAGGGATTGCGGCCGACTGTCAATACCTTGTTACTGACAGCGTGCAGTCGTTGCCAGTTTTAATATTTAGTATTGAATAAGGCTCTCTGCATGACAATGCGATGGACTGCAGACTGTGTGTGTGCACTGTGTACACGTGTGTGTGTGCCAGCGAGCGTGTGAGTGTGCTTGCGTGAGTGAGTCTGAGTGCACACGTGTGTGTGTGTGTCCGTGTGTGCCCGTGTGCGTGTGTACCCGGCGCAAAAACGGCATTGGCAGCAATGATTCTGTACGCATTCAAAGTTGTCAAACTATGTTTCTTTTGCAAAGACAGCACGTCTGCCTTCGCTGGCATTTGCACCGCTAAATAACAATTATTTAGTGGCAATAATTTAGAAAGTCGAATGCTCCTTTTTTGCCCTATTCATTTCATTTATTTTGAATAAAGAAACAAACAAAGTGTCTAGTTTCTGTTGCTGGAACCTTATATTCTGACGACGACAGTGAATTGATAAGACGTAATGACTAAAATAAAATATAAACAAAAAAGAGAAAGAAAATAAACAATGGCTGTGTCCGAAATCGCTCCCTATCCCCTATATAGTGCACTATATGGGGTGCACGTCATTTTGTAGGGTTTGTATAGTGCACTGAAAGTATCCCACAATGCACCGCGAAAAGTAGTGAGCATCGGATGTATCCTAGACGGAGCAATATAACCCATAATGCATTGCGAGACGTTTTAAAAATGACCTAATCTTGGCACGGCGAGAGTAAATAGCAACCGACCACGGCAAATAGTTATACATTTAAGTACTTCTGACTTTTTGTGATGATTGTTGAATTTTATAATTATATATTTTATAATTATGTTTTATAATCATTTTGACGGCGCCGACTCTAGTGTCGGAAATCTCGGCCGTTGCTGTTGAGTGCACTATAAGTGAGTGCACTATATGGGGGGTGGGGATCGGGAGTGATTTCGGTCACAGCCAATGTAAGTAATATTAAGGGGTTTTAACGTGATCAAGCCCAGAGTGCAGAAAAACAACGCATTGATTCACCGCAATATAAATAATGCATGCCAACACGATGCCTATATTGATATATCGGGCAGATGACTGAAGCCCGATTGTTGTTATTGCAGAAGTATTCCAAACGTATTAATTTTGGTGCTTTTTTTTTTTACATTTCTACAGCACCGCCTACCGACTCTACTCTGTGCCCTGTAAAGCCGACTCTCCCTGTGGGCCCAGAGGGCGCGCTGTTGGGAGCCTCAGCGGGCGGAGCGGTCGGCCCGTTAGAGACCATGCTGGTGGGCAGCCAGAAGAGGAAAGCTCGCAAGAACAAAATCACCCACCTGGTCCGCACTGTGGATGGCAGCGTCTCTCCCATTGAAGGTGAGGAGGCCGTTTTCTTCTGCGTAATGCAAGCTTCTTCACTGTGTAATGTTTGTTTGTCTTCATGTACATCAGCACATCACGCCCACTCTCTTCCATCTTCACTGGTTGCCCATCAGGTTCCGTATCCAATATAAAATCCTCCTCCTCACCTACAAATCCCTCCATGCACTTGCCCCCCAGTATCTGACTGACCTTCTCCATCACCACACCCCTTGCCGGAGCCTGCGGCCCTCTGGTGCTGGTTTCCTCACCGTCCCCCGGACTAAGCGGAAAACTTTTGGGGACAGAGCCTTTTCTGTGGCTGCCCCCTCCCTCTGGAACTCTCTCTCCCCCAACATTCGCCTTTCATCATCTCTGGATAGTTAGTTACTACCTGTCTTCTTTTTTTGTTAGTTTTCTTCTTCTTGTTTTTTGTTTTTATCTCTGTAAAGCGACCGTGGGTTCCCTGAAAGGCGCTATATAAATTAAAGTTATTATCATTTATTATGTAAGTCAGCGGTCATCATCATCATCATCAACACTCCCGTAGTCTGGCTGATTGTCGGTGTGCCACTGCAGACTTTGCAACCAGCTCACTCCATCTCTCTCTGTCCTCGGCCACGCGCAAGGTGTCTCTCCGCCTGCAACTTCCACTCTTGGATGTTGTCTTCTCATCACTTTCACTTCCTCTCCTCCTTCCACCTGGCACTGTGCCTTGAGGCATGTCCGTAGCACACACACATCGCTAGAAGTTTGCATTGAGTCTGGGTAAATCAGGCAAGCCGTCGGCACGGATTTAATCAGCATGGACGTGGGGGGAGTTTGTGCGGGCTACACCAGACGTGGGCGGTGTGTACAGGATACGTGAGACGTGGGTGGAGTTTGGTTGTCACGCCTCCACGCTGCTTGTCCCACCTTCTGCGCTGTGACTGGATAACATGAATTGATTGACAGGTTGTTGTTGTTTTTTTTACGTTTTCCGACCCTGGTTTTACAAGACCCAACACAAAACGTCTAGCGGTGTGCGATGCGTGGACGATGCGTTGGTTCTGACTCGCCAGGGTAGCTGTGCACCAGAGATAGTGCCAGAAGGCAGGTAAGATAGATATGTATCAACTTGGCTAAGATCAAGGAATAACATATTTCTGTATGGATTTTTGGTGGCGTTTTATTTTGAGTTTGTTTCAGTACAAAGCCTTGTGTCAATAGCATTTCGAATGGTGCATTTTAACCATAAATTGATATCAAATTTGTTGTATTGTTCCTGTTTCTTTCTCTTTCCAGAAGAGAAGCCCAAGGAGTTCCCCCAGGACAAGAAGCCATTATCGAGCCCACCCATGCTATGCAAGCACCACGATCAGGGCCGCTACCCATTGCACAGTCCAACACTGCTGGACCCTGCCCCGAAGACTCTAACCCTGCCCCCCAATCCTCAGCACCTGCCCCCCACACCT
>OMKY01095142.1:0-11158 GCA_900302395.1 Bregmaceros cantori | reverse complement strand
GTGTAACCGGTCCTAATCCTTTTAAGCAGAGCACAACGTGGAAACAGACAAACAGTTCGATTTACACACTGAGCAAGTGCGACTCTGGCGTGACTGCGTCACATTAAGAAGCTGCAAAAAAGGGCGCTCATTAGGACAATCGACCCTACATGCACACTACTGCTGGATGTCGAAACCATCATGTAAATCAACTAGAAGCACTCATAGATTGCAAACCTGTTCCAAAAAATAGTACTTTTAGTGCTAGCATTATGTGTGGCAACTCATTATCAGTGCAAGTGCTCCTAGAGTAGTGTGATTGATACCACCGGCGAATATGCTCAGCACAAGCCAACTACACTATCCAATGGCCCCAGTGACCCAGAAGTCTGGTCACGTGACTGCGATAAGCGCCCAGCGATCTATCCGTAAGTTGGTGATTAACTATGATTATGTTACCTACAGGCTACAGAAATGCACCGAAATTTAATCAATTGTTTGGTGTGTCATTTCCAACAAGTATGCAAAATGTCATCCAGATGCGTGCACAACCTTTTCAGTTATCTTGGGTACAGACAAACCAAGAGGTGAAAATTATATAAATCTCAGGTGTTAATATTAGTTAAAAGTTGTTGAGTGGCTGATAGTGTTGAAAGAATGCGCTTCACACATTGATGAGGTATCCACTATACTGCCGTCTCGTATTTGTTCATTTCAACATTACCAGAAAAATGATAGGGGACCTCTAGGAGCAGGTCACTGCGAGTTCCATCGCTCAGCCTGTCAGACACACGTTGAAAGACTCCCTATATCCTCCAGACAGCTGCTCTCAACAGCTGCATTGGCTTAGAAGGACCGTGCTGCCAACAGTCAGCGGATGGGAGGTTAGAGAGATCTGGCGTGAGTGATCCCCGCAGTCTGTACAGACCAATTTAGGACCGTTCAATTAATATTAAGGCGTGTTCCTACTAGGAAAGTCCTTTGGTTTGCTTGCTTTGGGCCGGACTAAGGGTAGGGGGGATTGCCCTAATCTGAGCCCCCTTTTTTTCAAAGTTATTTTTTGGGCGCAAGCGCCATCTTTCATTCTTTTTATTGAGAGATAGTGATAGGGTTAAATTCGGAAACTGGGATGAAGAGCCAGAGAGGGGATTAGAACCTGCGGCGCTGCTCGACCTATGCCACCTCACCTCCCATGTGGCCCCTTTTTTGAAGATTCCTAATGTGGGACAGTTAGTTACCTGAGGTGGAAAAGTGAAATGTAGTGTTGAACAGTTGAACTTAATGTTAGATACATTACCATAGTTTGCTTTCATCATAGTTTCACTGACATTCATTAGTTTAGGGAGGAGTCAGAGCCAATGGAGCTTAGTTGTCCCACATTAGGCAGTGGCCCACATTGGGACAATCCACCCTACACTGAGATGTAGTGTTGAACAGTTGAACTTAATATTAGACACATTGCCATAGTTTGCTTTCACCATAGTTTCACTGACATTCATTAGTTTAGGGAGGAGCCAGAGCCACTGGAGCTTAGTTGTCCCACATTAGGGCAATCCACCCTAACTGTGGCAACACTGTTACTGTGAGACGCTGTGGTGGGAGTTATCCTTGTATCCGCTCAAACCACTGCCCTGCAAACAAAGCTCTCTCTTCTTCGTCAATGACTGTGGCATTTTATGAATAATGACTATGAATAATTCATTGAATTTCATAAATTCATCATTTCATTTTTGGAGGGTGGTTGACGGGTGGATGTGTGGGTCTGTGTGTGTGTGTGTGTGTGTGTGCATAGAGAGGTGACGTAATGTAATGATGAACCCGGGAGTTATTAAAAACCTGCGTATTGGTCATTGTGTGCTGGGTTTAGGGGAGCAATGTGCCGGCCGGCCCCCGGGGCGCGCCATTCTATCCTATCGCTGTTTGATGCACGGTGAAGGTTACGAGGTGATAAAACGAGACGGGGGGAATGGGGGTGGAGTCCAGTTTTGTTACCGCGGGCCCAACCGGCCATAAAACCCCCGGCGCTTTTTTTTGTGTTTTTTTTACGACAACATTTACGGACTCGAGGGAACATGAGTCGGCATGTTTAAAAAAAAGCTGCTAATTGATTGGTTCCGAGGCGTGACGCCTGTGACGCCTGTGACGTCGAGGTTCCCGCGCTAAGCTAATGAAGCGCGGGCGTTGTAAATGACACAGTGATGTACTCATTAGAGCGATTCGGGCCACATGTGGCAAGCGGTGTAGCTCGGCGTCATCTGCGCCGGATGCTGGAATGTTGGCACAGAAGTGTCGCGAATGAACTAATGCAATTGCTCGGGGAGATTCTGCTTACGCAATACTTGGTTACAAGTGTTGTTTTCACGATTGATCTTTAAACAACGCATTATGTTTTACAACTTCAACATGTTTCTTTGGGCAGGTCTGCAGGTTTCAGAGAGAATATGATAAGGGCAATGCAATTTTTCAAAAAAATCCCAGTTATAGATTTAACATTTTATTTTCTGAAATGTTTAAATATTTTTATTTTGTTATTATTATTTTGTAATGTATTTTTGTGGAGCAAAACATTTTATTCATACATACATACATACATACATACATACATGCATACATGCATACATTTCATTTATTCTATAATTTTGTTATAGATGGTAATTTCTGGTGCCTGAGAACAGCCACTTCCTTAACTCAACTCAACAGATTTTTATATAGCGCCAAAATTGCAGCCGAAGCTACCTTCAAGGGGCTTCACAAAAGTGATTTTGTTTTTAGATTTTAGTTTAAGAAATATAGCAGCTGTTTACCTCTCTACCTTTCAACCTTGATGGCCCAGAGTCGCTGGAACTTAGGTGTCCCACTTTAAGCAGTGGTCCACATTGGGGCAATCCACCTCTAACCGTCCCTAACTAGGGCTGCAACTATTAGTCGATTAATCGGTGACTAATCGATTATAAAATTAATCGACAACTAATCTAATAATCGATAATCGCCAAAGAAATGAATCCTTGTTATTGTCCACAGTTTTGTGCTGATATTCCCCCATTTATCGATACAATTTCCTATTAATTCACAATTTCCAGAAATATTTAACATTAAATGGGGATAATTGATTAAAAAAAACATGAATATGAAGAAATCCATGAAAATATTACGGTATAAATTGAGTTAGTGTCAGAGGGAGTAACTTCCCACATTTGAAGAACAACCAAATTTGACTATATTTCAAGTTGACAAGATTAAGTTCTCGTAAATGTTGTCGCTGTCCGAATTTGGGGTATTTCTAAAGGAAAAATTCTCCAACCGGTTAGTCGACTAATCGTTTCAATAATCGGCAACTAATCGACTATTAAAATGATCATTAGTTGCAGGCCTATCCCTAACCCTACTTTTTAATGATATTGACAGGCAGTAGCGCGACAGCTATTTCCGTTTAATTTGCCATGCAGTATTCCATTTGGCACAGCACCCTTCTGTTGGAAATTTGCACACAGTCATGCAGTGTGTAGTGCTCATAGTAGGGTGGATTTCCCTAATGTGGGCCCTTTTTTGCAGCTTCCTAATGTGGGGCAGTCACTTGCATAAGGTTGAACAGTTGAACTTAATTTCAGACACATTATCATAGTTTGCTTTTACCATAGTTTCACTGACATTCATTAGAGAACCTGGAGCCACTGGAGCTTAGGTGTCCCACATTAGGCAGTTGCACACAAAGTAGAGTTCACAAAGTGGAGTGCACTTCGGGAAGTATGCAAATTACAACATAGTCGTTGTAATGGGTCATATCCTGTGACAAGGGTGAAAACTCACAAAATTACTACCTGCATACTTTCACTTTAACCACAAACGCACACATACAAACACACAACAAGATTTGCCCGACCTGACCCATAGGTTCATAAAATCCACCAAACCACACCAGTGAGCCAACCAAGCCACTGGTAGACACACGTCATTCCAACGTCGTTAAGTAAGAGCCACTAGTGAAAGTTTAAATGCAGATGTAATGTTGTATGACAGTAATAAATGCATTGTTCTGCGTGAATTGTGTACATGCGTGCGTGTGTGTGTGTGTGTGTGTGTGTGTGGTTAGAGTGCCCCCCCATGGAGACTGCCAAACAAGAAGGCACACTGTAATTACCATCCAGACGACCAGGACTGCACCCTTGCTGCGGTTCAGGACAGGCTGCTATTTGGATGTGATATCTTTAGAAAGTTTGCTGGTGTAGACGTGACAGTTGGTTCATCTTCTGAGCCTTTCTGTACTGTCTCTGTCTCTCTGTTTCTTTAGAAGACAATAGAAGACATTTTGATTGATGCCTCCAGTGTTCCATAACCCAAGCCAGTCAGGACAGCAGAGATAAGACGTAACCAAGAATACATGCTTTGTGTGGCTTATACATTCAGTGCCAATCAAACAAAATTGCATTGATACTAGAAGCTCCACCAAATAGTCATAGTCAACTCAACTTAACTTAACATTTTTATATAGCGCCAAAACCGCAGCCGAAGCTGCCTCAAGGCACTTTTCAATAGTTATTTTGTTTTTAGAGTTTGATTTAAGAAATATAGCAGCTATTTACCTAACTGCCTTTCAACCTTGATTTCCCAGTTAAGGACAGTAATTGGGATTGGTTACATAACTCATTTAACGGAGGACTGGAAAGAAGAGAGAAAAAAAAGAAAGAGGAGATTGTAGATCCAGATCATAGTAGGGTGGATTGACCTAATGTGGGCCACTGCCTAATGTGGCACACTTAATTTCCAGTGTCTCTGGCTCCTCCCTAAACTAATGAATGTCAGTGGAACTATGGTAAAAGCAAACTATGGTAATGTGTCTAACAGTTTAACACTACATTTTGCTGAACCACATTAGGTAACTGACTGCCCCGTGGTGTGAAATCTTCGATGTCTTTCAGAAGTTCATTGTTAGCTTTAAATAGTGGATTGACCTGATGTCGGCCATTTCTTGCAACTTGCTAATGTGAGTTAGTCCGTTGCCTCATGCGGTACAGTAAAATGTAGTGTTGAACAGACTTAATGTTAGACACATTACCATAGTTTGCTTTTACCATAGTTTCACTGACATTGACATTACCCACAGCCTCGCAACAGAAGCAAACAGAAAGACGTGGGCGGAGTTTTACGGGCTACGGGAGACGTGGGCAGAGTTTGGTTGTCACACCTCCACGCCATTTGTCCCATCCCTTGCTGTGACTGGATAACACGATTTGACACATTTTTCTACAGGTTTTCCGACCCTGGTTTTACCAGACCCAATGCAGGCGTCTAGAGATGTGCGATGCGTGGACGATGCGTTGGCTCTGGCTTGCCAGGCTACCATTCCACAGTCGAGGGCCGTAGTAGCTGAATGTGGCCTCTCCTGACTTGGAATGAACTTGTGGAACTACTAAGAGCCCTGTGCTGGTGGTTGCTTGGGCTAATGAGTTGGGCTGCTTCCAGAGCTGACCATCGCCACCATCTGTCCTTCAACACGGATGAACGGAGCTCGGAGGGGGCTAAACATGCTTCTGTTGGACACAGATCTCCATGGATACCCTACAATTACGCTTAGACAGCCAGGCAATATTATCATTATTAGCATCCTTATTATTAATACTAATAGGGTGGATAGTCCTAGTGTGGGCTGCTGCCTAAGCACCAGTGGCTCTGGCTCCTCCCTAAACTAATGAATGTCAGTGAATCTATGGTAAAAGCAAACTATGGTAACAGTTTAACACTACATTTTGCTGAACCACATTAAGTAACCGACTGTCCCACATTAGGAAGTTGCAAAAATGGCCACATTAGGGCAATCCACCCAAACAAGAATTGCCTTGTTAATAATAACTAAAAACTGCATTGTCAGACACTGTGATGTCTTGAATATTCTATGATGTAAGGTGGTATGTAGGTGGCGTGATTTGTTGAAGTAGGCTTCTTCATGTATATATTGAGAATGCTGCGTGAGTGTTTGTTAATGGAAAATGTGTATGTATGCTAGAGTTGCGCGTGTGTGTATGCAAGATGCTCAGGCATATATGCTCGGACATGCTCAAACAAAACTACTTCAAGGGCATTCTTCAATGTCGGCTTACTGTAATGGAACGACTCCAATGCCGGGCAATCGTGACGGAACGACTTCACTAAATTACCGCCAAGTTGCGGAAATGGAATGACTTTGGCTTTGTCCGAAATCGCTCCCTATTCCCTATATAGTGCACTATATGGGGCGCACGCCATTTTCTAGGGGTATCCGAATTCTCCATGTACCCTTTAAAGTGCACTAAAACTATCCCACATCGCACCGCAGAAAGTAGTGAGCAGCGATGTACCCTAGACGGACGGGGGTCCGCGTTGGCCGAGTGGTTATGGACACCGTACCTAACGCGAACCCATTCATGTTAGTGGCGCTACGTCTACCGCAGCGTCCGCAGTGTTGCGAGTTCGACTACACTTGTCGACTTGTGTGAAATGTCTACCCCTGATCTCTTCAATCCAGTTTCCGACTAATCCTATCCAATAAAGATGGAAAAACGGTGCTGACGCCAGGAAAAATAATGTAAAAAAATAAAATAAAAATGACTTAAACTCCCCAAAAATGTTGCGGCGAGAGTAAATAGCCACGGACCATAGCCAATAGTTATGAATGTAAGTACTTCTGAATTTTTCTGAAGATTGTTGAATTTTATAATTATATATTTTGTAATTACATTTTATAATAATTTTGAGTGCACAAATGCATGTCAGTGAAACTATTGTAAAAGCAAACGATGGTAATGTGTCTAACATTAAGTTAAACTGTTCAACATTACATTTCACTGTTTTGCCTTGGGCAACTGACTGTCTCGCATTAGGAATCTGCAAAAAAGGGCCCACATTAGGGCAATCCACCTAATGTAAATTCTTCATTTATCGCAGCAGTCTTGACCAAGAAATACAAATTCAGTGAAAAAGTTAAGAAAGAAAAACACACACACAATCACACACACACACAAACCGATCTTCCATCTGTCAAGCACACCTCCCGACCCACACCGTATGTGTGAGAGGATATTTCCCTTGTGTGTGTGAGAGAGAAGAGATTTCTCTTCCCTGCACAGAAAAATCTCGCCGACGTCTGCAGACTTCCTTTATGCTGACGAAGAACCAGATCACAGCATGCCCCCACTCCTGAACATCCTCCACCCAACCTCTCTACAACCTCTCCACCACCCACCAGCCGTCCACTGTGAAGAAAGATTCAAATCCACCGCAGTGAGCCGTTAGAAGCGTCCTCGTTAATTTCAGAGCCGTCCAAGCGTTATGTTCCGCTCTACGCGAGCCGCCTCTCCTTAACGGCACGAGACTCTGGAGAGAAGCAGCAGGTACCCTATCGGGGCAGCAGGTGGCAACAGCAGGCTGCTACATGTTGGATACATGTGCAGTTTATTTATTGACTGTAATGCTGGGATAAAAGATTAACTTCACTAATCGATTAATCAGCACTTCTTGTCCTTGAGTCAAGTTATTGTTCATACAATACTATCTTGTTGCTTCTTCCATAAAGTATGTTTTAACCGTAAAGTTTTAACCGTGTTTTTGAAGAGTTCAAAACTTCGTCGTCAATATTAAATTTTTCCCGCACCGCGAGTCTCTGCTCCGCCTTAGCATCAGTTTGAGGCGCCGCCGATGTTCACGTGCCCGTATGCCAATGTGGCTCTTTGCTGTAACTAGAGTCCAATCCGCACTGCCATTGAATTACGCTTTGCAATCACCCCATGACGTCTCTGTTATTTAGTGCCGCATGCGCATATACCTCATAGACCGCCTGGCGCACCACAGGCGGTCATCCCTGTTCCACTGGACCCCCAGCGTGACAAAACACGGTGGGAATCGAGGGAATACATCTTTCTAAATATATATTTGATGCGCATGTGGGTTCCAACGCGGACCCCCCTGTCTATCCATCTGAGCCGAAACAAGAATACACACACACACACACACACACGAACACGGTACGTCATGAAGTTTGCGTGTATGATGCACGGTGAAAACTATCGAATGTTCCTCTGAAATGTGGTTGGTATTTTCTGCACCATCCTCCACCATTCAGGAAAAGACAAGAAAAGCGTAAAAACACAGTTCCTGCCAGCTCTTATCAAGCTGGCTTGAAATAAAGGTATGGCAGCAGTCCTCTCTAAAGGCCACTAATACACGGTGACATGGGGAAAAAGCATTGTAGCCGTAACTCAGATGTGATTATAGCATTAGATACCATCAACCAAGCCAGAACCAAACATTGTCCACGTATTGCACATTGCTAGATGCTTGCAATTGGTCTAGGAAAATCAGGCATGCAGTCAGTACGGATTCGATCGGCCAATCAGTGCGGACGTGGGGGGATTTTGTACGGGCTACGCAAGACGTGGGCGGAGTTTGTGCGGGCTACGCAAGATGTGGGCGGAGTTTGGACTCCACACCGCTAGTCCCACCTACTGCACTGGATAACACTATTTGATTGACACATTTTTAATGGTTTCTGACCCTGGTTTTACCAGACCCAATGCAAGCATCTAGCGATGTGTGGACGATGCATTGGTTCTGGTTCGCCAGGCTAGGATTATATACCATCATCCCAGAGCAGTAGCTACATCAGAGAAACACACATTAAATTGAATATACATCACCTCCCTTACAATGTGTGGTACCATAACAGTAGCTCATTCATGCTCATAAAGCATTTAACATTAAATATTTAACTAATTATGAACAAAACATTAACAAATGTTTGTAAATGTTCAACCTAGATTGCGTTAATAGTTTGCAAATGTTCAACATACACTGAGTAAATATTGTTATAAAGAATTTATAACACTTAGTAAATATTGGATTAAATATGAACAAAATATTAACAAATGTTGAATGTAATGAATGAATGTAAATGTTCAATCTATATTGCATAAATAGTTTGTAAATGTTTAACATATATTACGCAAATATTGTTAGAAAGTGTTTATACCCCTAGTAAATATTGAACTAAATATGAACAAAATATTAACAAATGTATGTAAATGTTCAACATATATTGCGTAAATAGTTTGTAAATGCTTAAAATATATTGTGGATGAGTCTGGATACCTTTACTTAAAACTCATCACGAATCAAGAATTGGCGCTCAGCAACAACGGATTAAGGGAGTCGGCGCGTGAGCCACTGCCGATTGACATGGAAATGAGTGGACGTTAGACGCGGAAACGAGCAGCGCATCAAACGCGGGACATGGACATTTTCAAGTGAAGTGGTCTTTTTATCAGTGATTTGTTATTCTGTCCTCGCTAGACCCATTAGCACAAGCACGCTGATTGAAGTCTATGTGCTGCCTTGGGTCTGGCAGCTCCAGGCTATGCTGTGTGATGATGTTGAAAAGCCAGATTTTTCTGTCGTTCACAGCTTGTTTGAGAGCTAATGTAATGTACTTTCGTCATACATCATGTACAGCAAAATTCTTCCTCCACATTTAGCCGATCCCTGAGGGGCGATGGGCAGCCGCGTGGGCAGCCACGTGCGCAGCACCCGGGGGGCCAACTCCAGATTCTGAGCCAGTGCCTTGGCCAGGGGGACTGACTGGAGAAGGTTAACTAGGACATAATTTTGGTGATGGGGGAAACCGGAGTGCCCGGAGGAAACCCACGCAGACACGTAAACTCCACACAGAAATGACCTGGCCGGGTTGGGATTCGAACCCAGGACCTTCTAGCTGTGAGGCAGCAATGCTAACCACTGCACAAAAGTGCTGCCCCCCCACCCCCCATGTAAACCCCATGTTGGATCCTAATACAAGGTTTCTTAACCTTTTTAACCTCAAGGACCCCTTTTCCAGGATTAAAGTTATTCAGGGACCCCTTCGTTTTACATACAGCCAATGTTTTGTATCTAGAGATCGACAATATGGCAGTAACATTTGGAATACTGTGGAATGAAAATGGTATTAGATAGTATCCTATCACATAGGATAGTATCACTTTAAACTTCTGAAACGATGTGGTTTTTTTCTTGGTGCTAGTTAACAATGAAACTAGCGCCAGTGTTGTTTAATTTCTTCAAAAATTCACTTACTGCACCCAGGTGGTAGAGGTTGTGTCGTAGTAAATGCAGATATCAACAGAACTTTTGTTCACAGTTTACAACTGTGATTCCACCACGGACCCCCTGGGATGGCCCCGCGGACCCCTGGATAAGAATGGGGGCCCTAATGTAGCTTAGCATCTGAGATAAAGCGTAATGAAAAATGCATACACCACACTCTTTGGTTGGCCTGTATATCTGCCATCTTGAGTCTGGGTAAGTTGGGGATAGATTTTGTCCTGCTCTGACCTTCAGTGACAACATCTGCGCATTCTACACAGTGCTCACTGCTCACCAGAAATGGGCAGTAACGCATTACATTTACTCTGTTACAATTTTTGTGAGTACTTTTCCACTTTTGGAGTACATTTTTCACAAGTTACTTTCTACTTTTACTTCAGTAAATTTGTCAGCAATGTGTTACTCATCATCATATCTGATTCTCCCTCTCTCTCTCTTTTTCTCTCTCGGGCGCTATCTCTCTCGCTCTCTCTCTCTCTGGTGCTTTCTCTCTCTCTGGGGCGCTCTCTCCCTCTCGGGGAGATTTTTTTTTTACTGAAAGTTGCTCAGTACTTTTGCTTGTTTTTGTGGAGTACTGTTTTACTTTTACCTGAGTAAAAGTAAAAAATGTCTATTCTGCCCATATCTGACACTCACATGCTAGAAACAACAAATCCGGGGTATTGCATTCACAGGCACAATGTAGATGGGACGATTGTAATGTGAGGGGAATTCCTGTTAGGTCTGTTTCAGAGGGTAGAGTTTCGGTTGTGTTAGTGTCAGGGTTAGAGGTAGGGCTAAAAATAACGATTATTTTAATATTCACAGTGACACAGAAATTGGATTTTCAGAAATTATCGTTGCACCCCTTTTTAGGGGTGTAATTTGTGTTGATAACTAAAGATTTAGGTTTCTTCAAGAATCAAGAGAGATTTATTGTCATTGTCAATAAAAAGGCAACAAAATTATGTTTGGAGACCAACACTTAATAAAAAATAATAAAATACAAATGCAAATACTCTAAAGTGCATACAGAAAAGTGACACTAGTGATTAGATGATGTAATAATAATTGA
>OMKY01095113.1:5329-16517 GCA_900302395.1 Bregmaceros cantori | reverse complement strand
AGCATGCTTTTTCAAATTGTGTTATCCAGTCACAGCGCAATAGGTGGGACAAGCAGCGTGGAGGCGTGACAACCAAACTCCGCCCACGTCTCGCGTAGCCCGTACAAACTTCCCCCACGTCCGCGCAGATTGGCCGATTTAATCCGTACCGACGGCTTGCCTGATTTTCCCAGACCCAATGCAAGGGTCTAGCGATGTGCGATGCATGGATGATGCGCTGGTTCTGGCTCGCCAGGCTACCTTTCTGTAATGTCTTTCTCTCTCTCATCCTGGGTAGTGAACCTACTACTCACTCTGCCATTGTGGCATACATGTGCTTTGCAGCGCTCTGCCTGAGGAAATTGCGGCACGTAGGCCTACTTATTATAATTTAACTTAATTCAACTTGTCAGTGGCCATTCTACGAGTCAATCACCTTGACTTGGATCCCGCCCATTCCAGCACAACTAGGCGTTACACTAATCCGACGGCTTCATGTGCATATATTTTTACACTTAAGTGTAGCAACGCTGTGCGCAGCCGAGTACAATTAGCAGGAACATAGTTTAGCTTGAGCTGTAGGTTACAAAACACATACTAAAAAACGTCTTATTATGGGCTAAGAGTGAGAGTGTCTAACATCATACATGAATGATAGTTAAGCACTCCATGACGGCTTGTCAAATATTTGGCTGCATAAGACCTATTTCACTTTTCTTTTTTAGGTGGAATTGTAGAACTCTGACGTGAATTCTGACTGATTACGACAACCAGTATCATAGCAACAATGGCAGCGGCACAAGCCTGTAATGAAACCATCAGTGAGTGTTTCTCCTATGTCCATAGGCAGCCATCTCTGGACCCAAATTAAATTAACAAATTACCTTGACAATTATGTTCATGTCTTTGTGGAAGAATTTGTAGCCTTTGTTGTTATTATTTTATGGCGATGGTGAATTCATTTTTGATTGTTGCGACAAAATAAAAATACAGTTCTCGTAATTCCATGAGTGAAACCAACTAGGGCTGCAACTAGCGATTATTTTAGTAGTTGATTATTTGCTGATTATTGAAACAATTAGTCGGTTAATTGGTCAGATATTTTTCCTTTTAAAAATCTCCAAAAATATTCACACTGACACAGAAATAAATCTTGTAGATTTGAAATTTAGTCAATTTTGGTTCATGTTAGCAAATTCATCTTCAACAATTAAGCTAATTACCCTACATAAACTGATTCAAATTTATGTATATGCTAATATTTTGATAGTTTTCTTCATATTCATGTTTCTTTATCATTAATGTTCAATAATATTACATTTGTGCAGACCAATAGCTGGTCGTGACAGCAAAAACTTGCTGAAAATAACAATGATTTAATTCCTTGGCGATTAGATATAGATTCATAATCGATTAGTCATCGATTAATCGACTAATCATTGCACCCCAAAACCAAGAAGACTCTCCGGACCAGCTGTGTAATGTGGACTTATTCACTTATGATATAGTGCCACTTTTTTGTGAAGAAGGTCTATGAAAACATCTCCAAGGATCGGAAATGATTTCCTTTCCCTCAAACTGCATTCATTACAAAAGGACAAATCAACTATTAAACATTTCTAAATGTTCTTAAGGAATATAAATATTAAACATTCCGACCGTCTGTTGTCTACGGTTTGAATGTGTGTGCGTGTGACTGCGCGCATTGCCCGCAGGATGTCACCTGGGACCTAGAGGCCAGGGTCGGTTGGCAGCTCTCGCAGATGGCACTTTTGACACCCAAGATGTGATATCAGGTGTTGTGCTGTAGCAACCACGCATATTTAGTGTCACATTATACGCTGTATTAACCGCCACTTGTTTACCACTCGAGTAAGATAACGGCGGAGTGTGTATGCGTGTGTTGCGTGTGTGCATGAAGGTGGGTGAGAGTGGGCCGAGGAGACTTTGCATGTTTCATTTCTCAAGGGTACCCGTCCAGTCTGTTTGGCACAACAGCTGGGACGAGGAATCGCCCACAGTCGTGTCTTGTCTGGTTATTATAATATTGTTTATGGATTTCATAATGCAGATCTCTCTCTAGCTCTCTCCTTCACTCCTCTGTGCCCTGCCTGTGTGTGTATGTGTGTCACTCTCACTCTTCATCAGTTCGCCCATGTCTCTCCCACAATACTGGCCTTGCTTTGTTGATGTAGGTGTAAATGGCACCATATTGAGCATTGGTCTCTGAACTGGCCATTGAACTGAACTGTATCTGTCTTTCTCCAAAATTGAATCACTTCTTTCTTTCGTCACCCGGCCCCGGCCGGGGCGGAGCAGGTTATGTTTTTGGTTGCGTTGGTTTGTCCCTTGGATAACTGAAAAGATTTAGCACGTATCTGGATGAAATTTTGCGGAGTTGTTGGAAATGACGAAAGAAAGAAGTGATTCAATTTTGGTGCATTTCTGTAGCCTATAAGTAACATAATAGTGATACCTCATTATTAGTAATGGGTGAACAATCTCGTTCTCCTTAGTGCCGTCACGCATGGCCGCGCACCTGCGCCGAGCAACATAATTATTACAAACTGGAGTGTGCATGTTTAACGTGCCATCTGAAGAGTGCAAAGCGCCACCAGTAAGTATGGCGTCACAACGTTAGGGGTGGCCACTCGTCGGCGGCGTCAATCACAATCACACTAGGGCGTTCTACTAGCCTGGTGAGCCAGAACAAACGCATCGTCCACGCGTCGCAAATCACTAGACGTTATGCTATCTAACGATGTGCGATGCCTGAACAATATGTTGGTTCTGGCTCGCCAGGCTGCTATTTCTTGTACCACTACGGTGCAGGTTTGCAATCTCTGAGTGCTTCTAGCAATTATTTGTATCATTTATTTATTTCACGTTATTATGCTCTAGCTGTATTGTATTCATGATTGTGTGCCAGTGGTGGGATTCTCCAAACATAATTTTGTGATTTTTGTGCAAGGACAAAATCTATCTTTGTTGCTCTCTTCTCATGACACGTTTGTTCTGTCTTTCTGTCTGGATGTACATGCAGCAAAGCTGTCGGTGAAGGGAAACTCACGGCTCTGCACGTATATGTGCTTTGTACAGCACTGCCTTAAGAAACTGAGCTACTGCGGCACCCAGTTACTTTCAATTATGTTTAGTCAAACCATCCGCCACCGTCGGCACTTCACCCGCATTTCTCCAAAGTCCTAAAATACCATTCATTCATTCATTTACACAGGATTTTGTGAGAAATAGCATTTTTCCTTTGGCATGTGTTTTGTTGATAAGGACATGGAACTTAATTTTATGTGACAAGCACATTGTACTTAAAAATGTAAATAACAAAATCTATGCCAATATAAGATAACATTATATTTTAATGAATAATTAAGACAAAAACAGAAAAGGGGTTGAAGACCACAGATGAGTCTCCGTCTCTGGGCTAGACTGGATTGCAACAACACTGATCTTCAGTTCATAATGAGTTGAAGTCAGGAATTGCAGCATGAGAAAGTGACAGATGGATTGACAGCTGTATAAAGGTGTGTGGTAACACGTTCTCCCACGAACCTGAAAAGCGAACAGATTGCACACTTCCCATAAGAGACCAGAGGCAACACTGACTCCAGTCAGTGAACATACATTGAACAACTTCAATATCTCTCAAATAGTAAAAGTTATTTCACAGTAGACATATTTGTTTTATTTGAAATACAGTCAGGAAGTTTCACCAGTCACTCTTTTAGTATCATTTCAGAGACTTTAATTTGATAGCTCGAAATTCATGGCACAAAGACAATGGCTAACACACATTATATTCTAAGTGGTTATATCACATCTGTTTCAAAGGATACGTGCAGGTCTTACATCCTTTTGTGTCTCCAATTTCTTTCCCCATCTTCAAATCTCTCTTCTGCTGTCAGTCTTTCTGTCTTTTGCTTCTTCTCTGCTCTCTCCTCTGCTGTCGTCTAACCGCCTCACTCTCTGCCTATTTTTGTCTTCATTGCCGTGTCTGTCCTTATCTCTCTTCGCCTGTCTCTCTCAGTGCAACCTTTTATCTATGACTGGTTGATCTTCTTGTCTCTCTCTCTCTCTGTCTCTCTTAATAGGCCGCTTCCCACAAACTAATTTGAAAGAATGAAGGATTTACTTTTTTGTGTTTTGGCTGCTTCTACTACAGGGTTATCGCGGCAAGTTCTTGGGTCTTTTTTGAGGCCAAGCCTGTTGTAATGGAGACATTGAACTATTAAAATAAAATTAATGGATTTTCATAGAAATACACCTCATCTCTCTCCCCCTCTCTCTCTCTCTCTCTCTCTCTCTCTCTCTCTCTCTCACAGTTGCACACTCGGCCTTAGAAAAAGGTGGGTGGAAATCTTATCAGTATTTTTTAGCTACCAGCATCACAGCATCTCTGGCAGAGAGTCAGAGATGTGGTAGACATGAAAACAATCAGGGGCAAATTTGTTGTAATTCCTTCTTGCCTAAAATAGTAGTGAAATAGTTGCACACCAAACATCCATTGAATGAGTTGTGCTTCTCCAGCTAAGAGGATGAAGCAACGTGTTGCGAGCTGTTCGTCTCACGGATTGCACAGGAGAAGCTGGGTCGGCCACGGACTGCACTTGCCCCAGCTGTATTTATTGAAAATTCTATAACAAAACTAGAAGCACTCAGAGATTGCAAACCTGCGCTGTAGTGGTACAAAATTAGTACTTTTAGTGCTAGCAGTATTGTGGCAACCCATTATCAATGCAAGTGCTCATAGAGTAGTAGCCTGGCAAACCAGAACCAACGCATCGCCCACACATCGCACAGCACAGGAGACGCGGCTATGTGTGATGTCACTAATAATACGTTAATAATAATGAAGTATGCCTGTTATGTTATTTATAGGCTACATAAATCGCAAACATTTAATCACTTCTTTCTTTCGTCATTTCCAACAACTCTGCAAAATGTCATTCAGATCCGTGTCCAACTTTTTCAGTTATCCAGGGGTCAAACCAACGCAAACAAAAACATAGCCTGGTCCGCGGCTCCGCTCTGACGCAGGTAATTAGATGGGGATTAAAACAAACCTCTCTATGGAATGCTGTGCACTGGGAAAAGCATTGAGAACCTGCACAGAAGCTCAACAAGATGAACATTTTTTTGTCATAGAAATTTTTTGTCATTAGACTTAAGATTTAAGACTTGCAGTGGTTGAAACACAGAATTGTACTGTGGTGTTGATACAGAGAGAGCTTGCTGTGCTGACCCAGTTAGACTTTATCATTTTGCAAAACCTGTGTCTATTGTTTTTCATACCAGAGTCACTTGGGCTTGTCCATTAAATCTAATCTGAAAGAAACAATCACTTGAATAAATTATTTGTTCCCAACCCTTCCTATGTCCCCTTACTTTCATTCACTTAGATTATCAGAAGAAAATGACCAATGCTCCTCTGTACCCAAAATAAAAACATGTGGCAGTGCTACAACTCTCCGCTGAATAGTGGCGAACAATTTGATTCCATATTGCACGCTCTCAGACGGCCTGTTGTCTGTGTGTGTCTACATGTATTTCAGTGCCAATCAGCGCCGAAGAGTGTGGATGCAATGCCCAGCCTGTTTGTGCTTGCAGACGGTGCGGTCAGCGAGTGTGGCAGCCGCACTGTGTTCAGCCAACTTCAGCGAAATCTACTTAAATGTATTTTAAAATATTTTTAATATATAATAAATTCCGGTTTCCCACCACTGTATCATATGTACGGGGTCAGCCCCGAAGTCCCTATGTTCCGAGATCCCTATGTTCCGAAAATGTATGGGGCATTTCGGAACATAGGGATTATGCTAGGGGTTAAGTTTAGGGTAGATGTTAGGGGTTGCATAGATACAATTTCGGAACATAGAGATTTCGGAACATAGGGACTTCGGAACATAGGGGTTAAACCATACGTACCAGGGTGCTGACCATTCTCCGAAGTCAAACTCCATGCTGTATGTTCTCATTGTCTGGCAATGAAGTGATTTTTATTCTACCCTCCACAACCCAGTCTTCTAAAACCAGTTGAAACCAGTGTCCTGAGGAACCATAGTTTTCTGTCCCATCGAGGTGATGTGTGAATGGATTCAAAGTCATGAACAGTTATAGTGTGGCCTGGCAGAGACCTGGGTAGCAGCGGGATTGCTGATTCAAAACGAGGAGGTCACACAGTGACACAGTGACAGGCAGCCCCTCGCTGCGTTCACTCTGCTAGCCCAGCTGTGCTGCCGGCTGCAGACACTGGAGCATCGGAAAGCTACCTCCACCCTCAGCTTAACATCTGGCAGCCTGCTGGATCGCTGTGCTAGCAGGGAGCGGACGGAGGTTTGTGTTACCTTTGTGAATGAACGCTAACATTACAAAGAGTGCCCAGGTGTCCATGCTTGACTTTCACAATCACCTCTTTCAGCGCTGCTGACTTCCACATACCGTAAACACATTACTTGCTGCCAAAGACATGAAGACATTCTACATTTTCAGAATGTAGAAAATTCCTCATAGTATTGTTGCTGTCACTTGGATCACAGCACATGCAGTGAGATCGCTTCCCCCCATGGTCAGATACTGCACGTCCGCTCGTCCCCGCTCTCTCATCCCCCTTTCACACTAACATGGTCAATCTTCTTCTCCATTATCCTGCTTTGTCACAGTCACTTGGGGTCAGCAACTTGAGTCAGTCTCTTCCAATTCTCTCTATTCAAGGCATCCGCTGGCTCCACTCCTTTTTGTGTGAAAAAATAATATATAATGTAAGACTGTATGCAAGCTGCAACAGTTTGATATACCTTGCTCCAACACCCCAGATCAACCTTGTGCAACTGTTAAGTTGCATTGCGACTCTTTTGTCTGAACAGCGCTGAAGAACCAATCATGATGTCAGAATTCCACCGTTTGCACGATTTGCTGTGAAGACGTTCAATGGTACTCGCTGTATTATATAAGTGATGTATCCACCCCTCGCAACCCTGCAATAGGTAGATTTGGAATGTTTTTAAACTAATCGTCTACCATGCCAATGCTAATCTAATCTGAGTCGAGGAATCGACAAGACCAGGTAGCCTTTATGTGCCTCGCACAGCTCTAATGTAGACCTGCATTGTTGTATTGCAGTGTTGTTTTTGTAGTGCAGGCTGTGAAAGAAACTAGCCACGTGGAACAACAAATCTATCAATTACCGCTCTAACCATTGCCTGGGGTGCAGGTGGTGCAGCTCACCTGTAATGGCGTCTGGCACAGCCTGCGACTGTGCAGCTGTAGAGCGGATCCATTAATCCATTTCAAAGCGACTGGACCGACCGCCATAACCTCCACCAATGAACTTCACATTGACAGAAAACGTATTGACGCACACAACAAACACACTGTATATACACCACAAACATCACTGCGTTGTTGAGTTGGATAAAGAAACATTTTATTCCAAAGAAAGTTAGCTATATAATTAGACGTGCACCATGTTTTACGGTTCCTGAAGGTTTTTATCATTGTTCTTATCATCATTCTTATTGATCGATTTTAATCAAGCTTTTATTCTAGCTTTTTAAGAAATTATTCCTGACAGTTTTAATCATTTATCTTTTATACCGTCCCTGTCCAACTCTTGAGGGACCTACAACTCAGGTCTGCTCGTGGACCACCAGGAGAAATATAGCAATTCGGATAAGTTATGTACTGTCATCACTATCATCTAGTCATGTCTCATGTTTCACATTGTAATGTTAAATGGTTCTGTACTTTCTGTCATTGCACATTTGAGCAATTTGCTTTGTGGCGAAAAATTAACTGAAAAAAACAAACGAACAAACATCAATGTTATGTAGCTAATTAGCAAGACCTTTTTTTTTTAATGAAAATTACAAGGACATATAATCATGTCTTTGTGGTTCTCAGATACACCCCTTAGCTATGATCAATTCAATTTCAGGTGGTACATTTTTTTTTTAAAGAAGACAGCCCTTTTTACATTCATGTTTGAAGGACTGATGTTTAAAAGAAATTTGCACTGATATTTTAACACTCATTTGCCCAATGACGCACCGACACATTTTTTTTTTTTTTTTGTCTTCCCCACTTTCATATAAAAAGTTCAAAACTTTGAGATCTACAGCGGATTTCATAAAATTCACATGGGAAAAATGGGGTCTTTTTTTCATGTTTTTTTTTTTATGTCTCATGTTTAATTCTAAAATTTCACTACAAAGGCCAAGACATTTCCTGCAAGGTTTTTGGGTGATAGCTCTGCTAGTTTGAAAAAAAGGAACCAAAATGTGTATAGCAATGATTTTGTTTCATAGGCTTTATCCAGGGATATTTGACACATGGTAAATCACCTAAAAGAGAGCCTGTTCCAGGCCTGGGAATTAGAGGGTTAATTAATATGGGTTTGGTTTTTTTTAGAAATAAAGAAGATCTCTCCTTACTGTGAACAATTGCATTTAGAACTATTTTAGGGAGGTGGCTCTGGGGTCAGCGACCGGTAACAGTGACACCTGTCACTTGCAGTTGGCATGATAAAGTTCCTGTGGAGCATCTCTATTACGTGTGCAACAACTTGTGGCAGCATTTGGGGCAATCAGCCGATTTGTCCAACGGCGGTTTGAAATAACGTTCCCCCCCATTTACAAATGTGTTGCGGTCCACGTTGTTTGGGTTCGCAATTTTCAATTCCATGTGTATGTGGGTGAAAGACGAGATGCATGTTTTTTTTTTCCGAAACACTTTATTAACTAATGATGAACAATAACACGTGTAAAAATATAACGTGCATTTTTAATTCTTTCCTTTTACATTGGAACTAGTTTTAAATCCTTTTGAAACTATTCAAATATAACCCTTGCCCTATTTGACACAATTTCAAGCATTTTTCCCACTTATTCACAAAGTTACAAAGCATTTGAGCATACATTTCAATCACAATACATAAACTAAGATTGTCCGAAATTGTCTATTTTCTGAAATATCATCTGGTGAAACCATCTGGAAAATACAATTATGGTACTTTTTTTTTCTAAAATCATCTTCGGGAGGATGTTGCATCAGTCAGCTAGACCCTGAGGATTACAGTCAAACAACTTCCAAGTCAGTAGTCTCTCTCACTTTTACAAATGAATCGTCTTTTGAAATGCTGCAATGAATATCTCACATTTTGATATCATATTGAGCGACTACCCTAAAAGTGTGAATAAAGTTTTATTTGCAAAGCTATATTTTGAAGGTAGGCGTGTTTGACCACCTACAAGTGGTCACATGTAGGTAGCTTGGATTTTTTTTAGCTAATGGTTGGCCGGTTACATTTCATTAAACTTGGAAAAACATGTTGGGTGACTGAGTGTCATGTGGAGCGATCGATGGCTCAGATAATAGAAAATAAATATCCTATACTTTCTGTATGCTCATTTTTAAGTCATTTTCTGAATGTCAACATTTGTTGAAATGTCAATCATTAACATACTCCTTTCACAATGACCAATGATTTTGTATTATTGAGCCATTATGAGAGAACACTGTTCATATTAAGTATTCGTTATTTTTTTACATTTCTAGCTCTATCTATTATTATTCATTATAATTATTATATTGTATATCATTATTTATCATTATATATATATTTGATTAAAATTGAAAAAAAAAAGTCACGTGGGGTGACTGGGCATCATGTGGGGTGATCACCATTGATGGCTCAGATGATAGAAAACAGGTATCCTACGGTTTATGTATGCTTATTTTTAATAATAATTGTGAAAAAATAAATTACGCATATTTAGTTATTATATTAATATAGATCTTTCTACATGTCAACATTTTTTGAAATTTCAATGATTTCCATACTCCTTTCAAAATGACCAGCATCAGCATGTTCACCAAAATCCAACCAAATTTTTACAAAATTCTGCATATGTTGACTCTTTAATAAATGTTTTCAAAATATCTCTGAATTATTGAGACTATTGAATAGCCTTAATTGCTGCAATTGCCCGTTTCTCATCATTTGAGACGATCTGTCATCCGGGGTAACCAACAACTGTCAATTCTATACTAAATTCAAATGTCAATGTATATCGGTTTGGTTCAATTATTAATCATTGGTATAGCATACATAAGTGGACAGTATTACAGTTTTAGATCAGTTTTATGAATCCTAGATCAAAAAATGTGTATGGAATGGCTCTACAAGGGAGGTACTGTCATTATAGACACAATTTATTTAAAATTTATTTAATTTACTTACTTATAATCATTAAAACATAATTTATGTTAAGGAAATCCATTCATTTTGAGATGAATTACAATCACCCCAAATTACTTGTTTAAGGTCATTGCCGTATTCATTTAAGCGTAAAAACACTAAAATGTTGCTTTTTGATGTTTTTGTATGCATACATGTGTACTCAACATTCCAAATGTTTGGAAAATGGCCAAATATTAGTTTATTTCGAGTATTTTAAAAATGTACTGCTGAAACGCCTTAAACGTCTTTGACCCAGAAACGTTTCATACTAAGTACCACCTGAGATACTATTCAGCAGTCCAAGTACCACTATGATGACCGATTCGACATTTTTTGGACATGTTTTTCTTCCCTGGTTTTACCAGACCCAATCATCGTTCTAATTGTGTGCAATGCATGGACGATTCGTTGGTTCTGGCTCGCCAGGCTAACTTTTTTTTATGTCACTCTCTGTTATAAACAGATATGGGCAGAGTAGCCATGAAAATTAATTAAATAAAAGTTGTTGTTGCCTCAGCAAAATATTACTCAAGTAAAAGTAAAAAGTAAGCATCCAAATAGTTGTACTATTTGAAAAGTAAAGTACAGTACTTCACAAAAAAGAGAGAGCGAGAGAGAAAGCACCCGAGAGAGAGAGAGAGACCAAAAGAGAGAGCGAAAGAGTGCCCAAGAGGGAGAGCGAGATATGAGGTCAACATATGTGCCAACAGTTCCCACCGGTTGTCGCTAAGGGCCAAGTTAATGTAACGAGTAGCAAATTGCTGACATCTCAGTAAAAAAAAAATTCACCTCAAATTTGCTTTAGTATAAGTAGAAAGTAACTTGTACTCCAAAAGTAAAAAAGTACACAAAAAAATTGTAACTTAGTAAATGTTGTTCGTTACTGCCCATCTCTGGTTATAAATAATATTGATAGGCTAGTACTGGGAACCTAACTTATATATCAAGCTATCTGAT
>OMKY01095109.1:7557-23033 GCA_900302395.1 Bregmaceros cantori | reverse complement strand
TATAACGGGATGACGCGCGCGAGTCCCGCGAGTGCTGGAAAGTTCGCACGCTGGTAGGCGCGCTGGTGTGGACACGTGACACGCACGGTGACGCGCCACAAGTGGCGGACACTCGTGGGGACGACATTCGACACTTTTTTAAGTGTGGAAAAATATGTGTGCATTCATACTATAATAGTATTATTATAGAATAGTGCTACATGATATTTATTATTGTTATTGTTGTTATTATTATTATTATTATTATTATTATTATTATATTTTTTATATTATTATTAGTAGTAGTATTGTTTATTTAGTTATTTATTAATTTATAAATATTTATTTTTGCATGAAATATATGTTAATTACATTAATATGTATTTCACATTTATTCTCAACAGTTTACGTTTTTTTCGATCCACTCTGCTTTCGGAGACATCTGCTGGCGGTGCAGCACATTGCAGGTCGGTTAGGTAAAAATATACACATCGAGAGCGCAAACGGTGAGTTGAGTCTCAACCAGAGATGTGACCAAGTCCCTCTTTCAAGTCTCAAGTCTCAAGTCCTTCTTAGGCAAGTCAAGTCAAGTCCCAAGTCAACTCCAAATCAAGTCTTCATTAACATGCTGTCATTTTAGCCCCAGAATGTGATTTTAATAAAGTAGCAAAAACAATCAAACGATGCTATTCTAAAAGCAAAACTATTACTTTCTTTTGACTTTATTCAAAATAGATTCTGGAGCTAAAATTACAGCATGTTAATGATGACTTGATTTGGAGTTGACTTGGGACTTGACTTGACTTGCCCAAGAAGGACTTGAGACTTGAGACTTGAGACTTGAAAGAGGGTCATATCTCTGGTCTCAACATAACCCATACCATACCGTACCAGGGGCACAGGACGTAATATGAAGTGGGGGTGCTGGATGTAATTGTATGACGTCACCAAATTCAGCCCAAAGGACCAAAATACGTTTTTCTTACTATTTTCCTACTTTTCGCTACTTGAATTGATCAATCATTGATGTGCTATTAAATAACAGTTTATAATAACACACCTCATCTATTCAAAAGATGCGACATAACCCTTCCAATTAAAATAAAGAATAAATAAAATGAATGAATAAAAAATACAATAGAATAAAAATAATAGCATACAGTATTAGTGTTGTTAGGCCACTAATACTATATGTATTTTGGATGATTCAACATTAATACTATGACAACTGAGAGTTAACTTTGTTAGGTGAATTGAGAATAAATAGTTTGAGCAGCTGAGTGTGTGAGAGATTTAAGGGAAGAGGTTTTTCTGAATTTTCTGTGACCGTGGCAGAATGATGGCTGTTTCACCGCTCACAACTTTGGATCAGTACAACTGTAATGAGATGCACCAGCGCGGTGCATGCTGGTCTGACACCGTTGGTGTCTCAGCCCGCACCGGCGCAGCCCTTAAATAGAGTCCGAACAAACCTCGGCAATGGCTGAGTTCAGCTATTGCCGATGTAAGTTCCTCTATTCCCAGCTCCTCCACGAGGGGACAGCCTTTTGTTACACAACGTATTTCAATGTTTCAAGTCCTTTGAATTGAATCAATACAATATCGATCCGTCCGCACCCTGTCTTAGTGTGTTCTAATTAAAATTATTAATACTGTACTTCATGTAGTTAAGGAATCAGCACATTATTAATGTGATCTGGGAATATTTGTGATTTGTTTCGCTCACCCCAACCCTGGTAACTGAGTGAACGGATCGATCGATACTCTTGCGGACGTATCGATACATTGTATCGTCAGCAGTTATATATCCATACAAAATAGATATTATTTACACCACTAGCTTTGACGTGAATGTAAGTACTTTATACAGTACATAGTTCACATTTTGTCACATGACTGCACTTTGGCTGTGGATGAATAATGGTAGAAAATGGGCACTGCTCCTGTTATGATTCCTGCAGGTAATTGTTCACAACTACCATTGAACATGCAATAAGGACGTTTGGATGTGTGGATGCATGTAAAAGGTGCGTGCTTGGTGTACTGGATACAATGCCTACTAGGCATTAAGCCCAGAGATACTGGCGTATTGAATAACGTGAGTAAGGATAGGACTCACAAGAATGATTTAGCTCTAGGCAGACAAACCGTAGATGCGACTCTGAGCGAACCAGCTAGCCTCACAGATGGAATTCGTACGAGTGTATTTGTGTCTTGAGATGGCCACAACTCGACGAGTGTGAAAATCATTGGTAGCTGGCCCCGGAGAAGGGACTACGGAGTGGTTTGAGTCGCAAGTAATGGTCCGCTGCTAGAGAGAGCTACGCACTAACAGGCGAGAGTGGGTAAAGCGTCTTTAGCGTTAACTCCCGCCTGTTGGCAGAAAACCATAACCACATGGTTGAGGCCGAGTTATTTAACCGTTGGATTAGGTAGAAGATGATACTCAGCCTCGGGTTCCAGGAAAATGCCAGCAGGCAGAACCGACGGAGCCTGCTGTTTAAATAGTAGGGGCCACAAGTGCTAGTAGTAAGCATTAGCATTTCTTCCTCGTGGTTCCTCCTGAGACTTGGCGCCCAGTGCCTTAAGGGCATAGCTGCAAGCGATAAGTGTAAGAGTGATACATATTACTATTCAACCCTTTCCAGGGCCATTTTTAAAATTTGGTGATTTGCATTGACTTCCATTACAATTTCCATTAAAATACAAATTAGCATTTCACACAGCACTCAAATATTGCTGGTAATTAATTTTTCCTTTTCATTCCTGAATACATTTCCCCCCTGCTATGAAGTGCTTTTTTTCTTCTGCCTTTGTGGAACCCCCGCCATAACAAAAGACTTCTTAGAGAACGCCTCTGAATGTGCATCATGCTTGACGCTGAACAAAGCCAAAAGGGTTAGTTGTCTCGATTCTTCTAGAGATTCCACCAAATCTGCAGCTTTGGAAACCGTTAGAGCAGGGCTATTCAAATGGTGGCCCGCGGGCCAAATCTGGCCAGCCAATCAATTTTTCTGGCCCCCAGAGCAATCAAAAAATGTTTTTTTTTTGGTCAAACATATTTTTTCAGGCTAACTGAGTTTTTGTTCTTTACCTCAACAGATGCATTATAAGTGTGTTGTAGTTTAAGTGAGCGGCTGCTGTTTACCACTATTTGTGTGTTGTTGCTTCAGATGTTGCTTGTTACAAACGAGAAAGCACCATTGATGCATAGAATTGAAGCACTTTTAATGGGAAGTATGCTACTTTAAATAAACGTTATGAAAATGTGGTTATTTCGCAGCGTGTGTGGGGGGGTGGCGGCATCTGCTCCGGCCCCTGGCCCATTGGCCTTCTGACAATGTGGCCCTCTGAGCAAAGTAGTTGAATAACCCTGTGTTAGAGCATTGAATAGGTGGCATTCCAGACACTGTAGTCAGGCGACCATAGGTTGAGTCTATACGGGAGGAGCCTAGTGCGTTTTGTCAAAGCGGACGGGAACTCCCCGCGTGTTTGTGGACTTGCGTTATAATGAGTCATTGCCCGTCATCAGTCACAGACAGTGACCATCACCGTCTGGTGGGTGTTTTCTAGTCTGGTCCCTTGAAAGAAAAGGTCTACATGATAGTTTGGCAGAGTCAGCAAAAACACTGTTCAAATAAGTCAGAGGGAATGTGAATAAGTGGAAGGTAATTGATAATGTTGTTGTATTTTAAGATTTCCCCTGGGGCATCCAGCAAAAGCGACAAGCTTCGCGACAAGAGCCCGAGAGAGATCAAGAAACCAAGGCCCCACCGATGTAAAGGCACTGGCTCTCAATCTCCGCGTCCGCCACGGCTGTGTTGACACCCCAAGGTTAATGCACGGGCCGATGACTGAATCAGCACTCAAAAGTGTCGGAGGGGGGCCCCAGCAGCACGGATAAAAACCACAACACCTGTGACATCCCAAACATTGTCATACCACATACCGACCTCTAGTGTTTTATGTAGTTTTATTCTCATGAGGTTCGCAATTTAGTTGAACATTAAATAAAAAAGTCACATAAATGTCTTTTTGTAGTTTTACCAGCAAGCATTGAGAGAACCTATGGTGTCATTGTCTGCATTAGGAGAGGCTACTACACACGTAGGAGGTGAAGAAGGCTTGCTGGAGAATGGATGCAAACATGACAGCCACAGAAGATATCCTGGTTATAAGGGGTAATAACTATAAGATCACAATTTGGGCATTCAACTGCAGTATTTTCCACACTCCAAAAACTTAAATTTCTGTGCTGCCCAGTAGATCAGTTGGTTAGGCAGAGCGCTGGAAAGCACACATATGCCTCAATGGCGCGGTGAGTCGGTGGTTCGAGTCTCGCCACCGACGTATTTCCCGCATGTCTGCCCCCCATCTTCACCTGTTTCCGCTAACCCTAATAAATAAAGCTTAGAAAACAGCCTGAATGGGCTGGAAAAAAAACATTTAAAAACAAAAACCTAAATTTCTTTGCACACTTGGAACTCTCACTTCTCCCTATGTGATCTGATTGGTCGATACATTATCTTGTGTTGTGTGTGACGTTTATGCCGCAACTCCTCCTGGTGTTATTTTACACCCATTACACCCGCACTGTTTGACAACGAGGTATTCCCACATGCACATGATGAGAGAAATTGAGAGTTTGACGTCTGCTGAACTTGTGTGAATTTCTGTGATTCACGCTGTTCTGAATCTGAATCCGACGATGCAAGCTGCCTACTATTTGTTAACCATGTGGCCGTGCAGATCGCAACACCAGAAATCGAATGTGACTGAGGATACAACGCTGAGTGAAAATGTTGTGTATTTTCAGTGTCTATTGTAATGCCTTGACCAAATATACTTATCGGTATTATTACTATCATTAGCCTCAGAATTTATTTTTTTTCCAAAGTATGTTCCCATTAAGTCTACTTTGACATGCACCCAAGAAAAAGAGCACACAAGTTGTCTAATTATGGGTGGAAAAAGAGCATTCATTGCTCCATGTCAGCGTGGAAAACTGAACCTCATTTTGTGAATTGGCGTTGTAAATTTTTTGAATCGTTTCAAGCGAAGAGCATGCGGTAAATCACCAGTGGCCGGCGGAACACACGCGCTGCCGTTCAAATGGTAATTGGTCCTCTGTGTTGTTTGGCGGTTCTCATATATTTGGGTGGTGCGGGTCTCTCTACACAGGGCTAAACTTAGTCACGGTTTACACATATTTCTCATGTTTATATGGTCTGGGTCGGGGGTGCTCCCTGGGTCATTGGGTTATATTCCACAGCACCATTAAAGCTGTTTGTGTTAGCAGGCCTGGATGCTAACCAAACACACAGTCTGACTGTGTGTGGCAGAAAGTCAGACAAGACAGTGTTGGCCACTAACGGACTACATGTAATCAGACTACAGTAATCAGATTATCAATAATTAGCCCAATTACACTATTACATTTGCTAGCCAGTGTAACCCATGGGGCCTTGCGCCACTTACCAAAGATTAGCGATAGGGGGCGATACTGCTCCGTAAGGTGCAGGGCCGATCTCTGGACAGGAAGCTACGAGGAAGAGCTAATGCTAACCACTAGCACCTGTAGCTTCCCCTATTTAGGAAGCAGGCTGTCTTCGACTCGGCCGGCTTGCATTATCGTGGATTTGAAGCTGAGTATCTTACTATTTTCCATCCTATAGTTAACCACTCTGCCCTTAACCATGCGTATGTGGTTCCGCCAACAAGACAGGTCGTAATTTTAAAAGCTATCCTTTGTATAGACCTGTTTTGTTCCGTGTGTTTGCTATCGACAATTCAGCTTACCTGCAACTCAACAACTCCGTAGACTCTTCTCCAATCTTCATTGTTTGGAGAAGGGCCAGTCGATCAATTATTAAACACATCAACGAGTTAGCGACCGCCTCGAACTTACTCGTACGAGTTAATTCCATTGTGTTATGAGATCAGCTGGGCTAGCCTGATCGAATCGAGTTGAACACGCGCTCTGTCTGTGTTGGTCTAAATTATTATTGTCTAGGCCACGAATGGAGGCTCACGACAATAATAATTTAGATCAACTCGCATTGCTTGCATTGTTCTGCCATTGGCTCTGGCGTTTTGTGAGAGTTCAAACAACACTCTCCTTGGGCTTAAAGCCTAGTAGGCATTGTATCCAGTACACCAAAGCATGTACCTTTAACATGCATCCATACATTCATTCTTCCATTTTGCATGTTCAATGGTAGTTCTAATAACTACCACCAGGAACCGTAACAGCGAGCAGCTATGAGACACTCCATTTCATAATCCATCTCAGACCCCTCAAACTACCCACGATGGAGAATCTGAATGGACCTCGAATGTCGCCAGTGAACTATTAGAATGGTTTATTGTTTATTATTATACTCATGCCCCCGAAACATAGAGCATAGGGGATCTAATGCTTTTGCATGGGCCACTGATGCGGTCTTGTGCACTACCGCCTCGTGCGTCTTGGCAGATCCTTTCTAACATCACAGTCAATGTTAGTGATTGAGGTTCAGCATGTACTATTAAGACATCACAGGGACAGTCTATGACGATAGAAATGCTACTGCTAGGATGGGTGAAGAATAAATGTGGGGTTTATTGATGTTTGTACCGCGTTTCGGGGATATCCCTTTAGCAGTCAGCACCAACTGCATACCTCTGGTTCTTTATAGTTTTATTGTCTTATTGTAAGTATTAGTTAGTCAATCGTCCTCGGTACCTTTTTTCCTAGTGCATTTATATTATTATCTATTATAACTCTTCCTGTTGTACATAATTTCCCTTTTGGGATTAATAAAGTATTTTGATTCTCATTCGTATTTTTAAAAATGCACTAACTTATAAATGTGCAGAGCAAAAATTATTTAAAAATACAGGTGATCGCAGCATCTTTCATGTGACATTTTAGAAACATTTCTCCCTGAAACACCTTTCTCTGAATGATAAAGAAAACAATGGACATACTATTCTCCACCTTCCCCCAAACCACAATCAATGTATAATAGTTAAAAACAAGGTTAATGGTTAAAAACAATCCAAAACGTGACCGAAACAAAATACCTAGGCGTCACTTTGAAAAACACGCCAAATCCCACCCCTCTAAAACTAACCCTATACGCATTCAAAAACTCAGAGACTCTTTCTCCCTAGCATGGATATTCTCTATCCCTAGCAACGAGCCCTCGGTTGTAGAACGTCAACACCAGCGGGTTTCTGCAGTGCGTTGGGTGTTTGCCCCTCGACACACAATGAGCCCTCGGCTGTAGAATGCTACCACCAGCGGGTCTCTGCAGCGCGTTGGGTGTTTGCCCCCGACCCGCAACGAGCCCTCGGTTGTAGAACGTTACCACCAGGTCTCTGCAGTGTGCCCCTCCTTCATCGGCCGGCCAGTAACGATCTAGCCTGGGGAGACGTCTGTTGACGGACCCTCGTGGGGTGACGGACCCTCCACAAAATCTTCCTTGATGCTGCTTTTTATCTTTTTTTTTTTTTAATTTGAATCATTTCTTTACACCCAATCTCCAACACCACAGAACCTACAATAGGTCCTCATGGGCAGCCAGGAAATATAGCATGTGTCATGAACAAACATCTTCTCATGTCTCATTTTGTGATGTTTGCAATGCATGGCTCTGTAACGGACCAATAGAGCAAATCAATTGATTTACATTTTTTATGTTATTCGCAAATAAAATCCTTAGCCATTAACGGCATACACAATTCAAACAAATGTAGGGAATTGTATGCAAATGGAAGATACATACGCATATGGAGTACAGACGGACCAACTCAATCGTGAGCAGCCAAGAATCATCACTTGAATGAGACAAATCAAACTTCGAGATACCACACCAGCCAACAAACAGGCAGACAAAACGTGAGAGCCCAGCAACCAATTGGATCCCGCAGTGAAAAATAAAAAGCCACCTCCTTAATTCTTAAAAACGAATCTTCTCATCCCTATAGACGAGTTCGGCAGTTATTTCCGGTTCAATTTGTACTCGGAACGTCACTTCCGGTGCAGTTTATTTTGTTGTGTCTTTGACTATTTTTCAACATGTCTATATGGTGGGAACACACACCTACCACGTTATTTAAAACGAATGGTGGTAACTTGCGGTGTGCTATTCCACACCCAAATGCTCTCGTGCGGATCTGTAGCCGACAAACGCATGATTTAATAATCAGTGCAACCTGTTCCATTTTCTCATTCTTTTTGGAGTTACTAGTTACTAGTAGAAGCAGCCAGCCTATTGGTCCAGAAGAACATATGACCACTTGGTGAGTAACTTCACGTCGGATTTCGACTGTATTCCATCAATATTTATATAAAATGGTGAACAAGGCAATGGGGGGCCATGCGTAACTGGTCACAGACCGACATCTAGTGGTTGGATTTTGAACTGGTGTGCATTTTGTGTGTTTGGTGTCCTTGTACATCGGGTCCACTACCAGAGTTAACAAAGGCAACATTAAGGCACCAGAAGTGACAAACAGAACGGAGGGACATTAGAATGACTCCGCCCATGATGTCTAGCTGCTCATGTGCCGCAGTGAAAAACAAGACTCCACAACCTGCAGCAGCCATTAACGATTATTTTGGTAATTGATTTATCTGCCATTTTAACAGACGATTAATTGATTAATCTGTTCAATCAGTGGCTTGGTCAGTAGACTAACCGTTCCAATGACTGGTGGACAGACCAAATAATTAGATGTTTAATCATTGCCGTCTGCTGATTAATAGATTATGAAATTACTAAAATCAGATCCAGGTCTGCGCCTGCTGCTTCAGATTGTGCCGCAAGAGTCAGCAGCGGCCACGTGCCTCCAGCAGCATCATTCGCTCGGACACAGGCCGACCCCTCTGCATCTGGTGGACTCAACTCTGGGTTTAAACATGGGAGAGCATTAAGATCAAAGACACATATTTCATGATGTTTTCAACTTCCAAGCCATGGCAACACACTGCGTCGAAACTGCTGTTGTTTAAAGCCTAAAGTCTGAAATCTGATGTTGGGATACAAGCACAGCCGGGAGCTGGACGGAGGTCGGGAGAGTTGCCATGGAGAAACGGCCACAGGCAGTACTCCATGTTTGGAGGGCATGGGAGGAAAGCTCTGAGGCTCCCTGGGGTAAAACAGGAAGACTCTTGCTCTTCTCTCTACCTTGCACTTGCTCATTCTATTTTTTATATTCTTAGTTCAGAACTGACATCACACAGCAGCGGTTTAGAAAGAAGGGGAGTGTAAAATTTGTTATTTTATTGCCTTACTCTTTATTACCTTTTTATTTTATTACGCGATTTGAACCCACCGATTCATCTAAACACCATCATTCTTTACTATCTCCGCTTGCAGCAGAATGTAGCAGAACCAACATGGCTTCTCCAGGAGCGCTGATCCAGTGTCGTACTGTTCAGGGTCAGAAGATCGAGCCTTGACCATTCATAGACACCGTGCCATCGCTTGGGTTGTCTGCCTCTGCTTCCTTAACCTTCCTTATCCCTCTTTATATGCCCAGAGTGTTTTAGATCTGCTTTTAATTGTTGCCATTACTGGTTTGAGTGACGCCAGTCTGCAGCGTTCTTTTATTTCTTCATGAACTGTGAGTCTGTGATTTGTCATCCTACGCATGGTGTGGTTTTGGAACGCCTTGATTGTGTTGGTCAGTTTTATGGTCCAATTTACGTATGAGCCGTATACGTATAACTACTGGCAGTATTGTAGATATTGACCTGTGTATTGAAAGATGCCCAACATGGAAATACAGCACTATAAGGCACATTAAGAATGAGAGAGACAGGGCGATCATAGCCGCATTTGAAAAAATATGTGCATTGTAAAAACATGTATTCATACACAAGACTTAACTTATTTCATTTAGACATTCATTTTGTATACTACCCCAAGTGTGGTAGAGTAACAGTCACCGTTAGAACATTGATTTTTAAAATGTATTTAAACAAACATTTCACCTCGTTCCTCTTCCCCCCCTCCCTTTGAGGCGATCGCGTCACTTCTGGGGGGAGAGTCGTGAAGTAAAGTCCGCACAGTCATCGGATGAACAGAGAAACATGGCCGCTTCAGAGCTCTCAGACTCGAGCTAAACTTGGTCAAAACACTGTGACAGACCGGGCTTCTGCGTCAAGCGTGCATGGGTACCAGCAGCTGGTACACGGTTGTCTTGATTGGCTAGCATGGAAAGTAGAGCCATGGAGCAAGTAACCAAGTTTTATGGTTTCATTTTTTAAATTTTTTTGAAAATCTGAGATTTTCTTGGCAAATGACATAGTTGTTTTTAGAACAAAACAGGCTATCGGGAAAATATAGATCACAGAACGATTGGCCATTTGTAAGTTCAACACCCATGAGTCAAGGAAAAGAAAAAAATGTTCCGAATGCTTTTAGAAGCAATATCTCGATAATTACTGGATCAAGCGTCACCAAACTTTCACATTTCATACCCCACACATCCCTCTACATAATGATATTTTTTATTGAATCTTAAAAGAATGTCTCATTAGATACAAAATAAAATAAATATGAAAACGCTCAAAAACATAATAATTATTAAAAACGAAGATTAGATATATATGTTGTTTTTTTTCTATCCCCACTTAGTGATGTAATGTAAAAATAATGTAGGCTGAACTAGAGTGATTTTCATATAAAAAGTTCAAAACTTTAAAATATACAGAGGATTTTGCAGGATTTTGTGTGAATACATCGACACTGTCTGATCATTGGAGAACCTGGAAACTGGAAAGATAACTTTTGGTGATTTTGAAAATGATCCAATGTGTATTCGGCAAACCGTGACTCGTTGGGGAAACAAGATAAAACTAGTATCTTGCGGCTTTAGCAATGACACTTCCTGAATTGTCCCCTTTCCTCCGGCCCCCGGCTCATCCTTCCAGATCCCCGTTCCCCTAACCCTGACTCCCTCAACAGGAATCAGCGTCTTCAGTTCTGGCTTCTCTGTCTCCCAATCCTCTTTCCCCTGCTAAAAGTCAATGTTTTTTCACATCATTTTTCACATTTTAAATTGGCCTTTTTACTTAAATGTATATCTAATATCTGTAGGTACTTGTTCAACTAGCGAAGATTGAGATTGATTGAAAATCTCAATCTCCTCTTTCCTCCAGTCTTCCATTAAAGGTTGTCTGTTAACCAATCAAAACGAATTAACATCAACAACAACTAATCAAAAACTGTAGGTATTTTTTTGACTAGGCTGGGTTCGAGATTGATTGAAAGTCTCGATCTCCTCTTTCTTCTTTCTTCTCTCCTGTCCTCCGTTAATGGAGTTCTGTTTTAATTACAGTCCACATTTGGGCAATCAAAGTTGAAAGGTAGTTAGATAAACAGCTGCTATATTTGTTAAGCTAAAATCTAAAAAAAAATCTGTTGAGTTGAAATATGTGTGCTTGCATTATGTTTCCTGCTTTAGCTCATAGCTTAGCTTAGCTAGCTGATACTCGGCTAATGTCCATTATAGCTTAATAAATAAACCCTCTAGCCATATTCCCGCGTCAAGACTGGTCATTTCCTCTATGTGGGCACCTTATCTGAGCTGACATTACAATGCACAATAAGGAGAACCATTGCACTGGGATCATGAATGCTTGTGTGAATTTGGATGATAGGATGTATGGGTGTTTGTCTTGTTTTTGTTTTGTCTTGTTTTCTTGTCTCTGTCGGGGGTGGAAATGTAAAATTGTAATAAAAATATTTCTGTCAGAACCATTTTAGTCAAAAAACAAGATTAAGAAGCAGCTCTTTTATTGAAATTAGAATTATCTTGGCGGTATGGCTGTGTTCGGAGGAACTCCTCTATTTCCATGAGTACCATGGAAAAGCACTAATTCAGGGAGCAGCAGCAGTCTAGAGAATTTGCACCCTAGCATGCAGGGTGAGAAGGCAGGGGAGGGCACCATGCTTCTTAACTGGAGTGTAGCAGGTTAAGTAGAACATGTTTTTGGTGGTGGGGTACACTGCAGTGCGAGGAGACCCACGCAGACACGGGGAGAACATGTAAACTCCATACAGAAAGGACCTGTCCGAGTTGGGATTCGAACCTTCTAGCTGTGAGGCAGCAATGCTAACCACTGTGCCCAAAAACGTTTCTCAGGGTGATTGAACTGTGAATTCATACACTTTTAACAGAATGTGCACCAACATGGGATGATTGTCGGTAGGTTTCTTGTAACTTCCACTAATCCACTAGTTTGTTAGGTTGGTGTGGTAGCACGTTATATGACTGTAGAGATTCAGAAATCTCTATAAAATTATTGCCTTTGATTATTGACATTGGTTTGAGTGGGTGGGCGCCTGCATTCCGACGGCTCCGTGTTCCGACAATAGTTTCGGCGTATCATTTGCCATGATGTAAAGTCCGAATCCAAAAAACTATCCGCTTATTTTGTTAGGGTCCCTCCATAACCCTAACACTAACCATATCCCTAACCTTAATCCCTAATCTTTGTTATGATTCCTGGTGGTAGTTCAAAATAACTACCAATACTACATGCAATATGGAAGAGTGGATGTGTGGATGCATGTTAAAAGGTGCGTACTTGGTGGAACTGGATACAATGCCAACTGGGCATTAAGCCCAAGGAGAGAGTTGTGGAACTCTCACAATACGCCAGAGATATTGGCCGAATAACGTGAGTAAAGATTGGGGACTCACGATAATAATTTAGCTTTAGCCAGACTGACCGTAGAAGTGACGGATGGAATTTGTATTTGCAGCAGAGTATTAGTGGCTCGAGATGGCCACAACTCGTCGAGTCTTATAATCATTGGCAGCCAGCTCCTCTCCAATAAAGTATTGGAGAAGAGACTACGTAGTATTTGAGTCGCTAGTCACGGTTGCTGCTAGAGAGCAAGCCATGAACAGACAGGAGTGGAAAGATCGTCTTAACTTTAACTCCCGCCTGTCGGCAGAAAACCATAACCGCATGGTAGCGAGGCAGAGTAACTAAACCATAGGGTCGTAACGAGTGATACTCAGCCTCAATGCAGATCAATGCTAGCAGGCCGAACTGAACGGAGCCTGCAACTTAAATAGAGTGAGCCACAGGTGTTAGCAGTTAGCCAGTTAGACATACTCTTCTTCGTGGCTCAACCCTGACCGAAAACATAGCACCCAGTGCCTTGAGCGGGGCGATGTAGCGCCCCCTACAGCATGCTTTCGGAAGCATGCAACACACAACAATCTTAACCCTAACCATAGCCCTAACCTTTACCTAAACCCCTAACCCTAAACCTAATCCTAACGAAATAATCAGATCGTTTTTGTGTATTGGAACGCAGAGACGTCGAAACTGTGGGTTTTCAATTCTTTATTCACATTTTTTAATGTGATCTGTGAGTCAGTGATTTAGTCATCGTTCACATAGTGTGGTTTTGGAATGTTTGTGTTACAACGCTTTGTTCTCCAATTTACACATTCACAGTATACTGTTAAACAAACATAAAATGAACCCAAACAGGCTCCAGCAAATTACTGGAGTCTAGGGCACCCCCTACAGCGTTTGACAGGAATGTCTGGCTCGGGAGAAGAGCTTTTTTTTTTTCACTGAAAACACGAGCAATCTAGTGCCGGCAGACGCTGACTCCCTGGCTCATTGTAATTACATGTGGTCACGCTGGCTATAAATACAGCTTGTATCCGATACACAGCACAGTTCTCAGCAGGCTGAAAATACAACATTAAGGACTCAGCCAAATAACAAGTTGGAGGGGACGCGAGTGCGCACAGCCCATCGTTCCAATTAGGGACAGAAAAGGATTGACTCGTCTTCAAATGGAAGGTCACCAGAGATAAAATGAAGGTCACAGACACATATACGACCAGAATACTTACTCTTTCAGCGCTGCAGAATTTTACACATATCCTACAGACAACATATACTTACCATATACTCAGAATGTAGATTTGGTGGACCGTCAAACATAATTTTGTAGTGTTAATGTTAAACTGATTGGTGCAGAAATACGCAATACACCTTTTAAAAATAAACAGCATTTAGAACAAATTGGCGCATTCCAATGCTTTTTAATTTCTTCAAATCAGGGTTTTGGTGCAACATGGTGCATTGTAAATGTGGCTGTGGGTCATGTGAAAACACTGATGGTCTCCTGTAAACAAACAAGTGTGAGATTCAAAATAAAAGATTTACCCACAGTGGATCCAACCCTTACTGTTGACATTAGGTCATAATCCATAAAAGGTCTTAATGTGTTGATGGCTGCTTTGAACATGACATAGCCCTACTGGGGGCAGCAAGGTACCATGACAGGGCTATTTAATTGGCGGCCCGCAAATCAATTTTCTCTGGTCCCCAGAGCAATCAAATTTGGTCAAACATTTTATATATCTGAGATGCTGTTATTTACAAATCACCAGAAGCCCCAGAAATGTGTTGTTGAGGGTTGAGGCTAACTGAGATTCTGTTCTTTACCTCAACAGATGCACTATAAATGTGTTGTAGTTTAAGTGAGCTGCTGCTTGTTGCTTGTTACGGCATGTGCTCCGGCCCCTGGCCCATTGGGCTTCTGTGAATGCGGGCCTCTGAGCAAAGTACTTGAATAGCCCTACCATATGAGGTCAAGGCTGCAGAATGTTTGATTGTTGTAGGCATGTTGCAAATGCATTGGAGACTGACGTGGCAGTCCTGATGGTGTAGTATTTATTTCTTTTTGCTATTTTTTAGGGGGGCGCAAGCAAGGTTTTTCTTTTTTCAAGCGCCATTTTCCATTCTTTAGAGAGAGATAGTGATAGGATTAGCTGGTAAACTGGGATGAAGAGTCGGGGGGGAGACATTGCAGAAAAGCCGCAGAGACCTCTGGTCTGGGGGGAACGCGCTCTATGACCACTCTGCCACGGCCAGGTCTTGAAAACAAAATTATTTTTAAAATGTTCCGCTCCGAACGGTTCAGGCAGGCCTATGTTTAACGTTATCGTTCTCGGAAACGTTCTGCCATTAAAATATTGGTCTAAACGCAAAAATGTTGTTCGCTTCTCATATTCTGCAATGTTAAGTTCAATTATTGTTTATACAAAAAATATTTGAACTTTCAAACTTCAGTGCAACTGTATTAATGTGAAAACCGGGTTTAAAATGCCATTACATGCGCTTCCTTATCTGTCCACAAGATGGAGTCCCATATGCATGGTTTGATGACCTTCAGTGAAAGTTGGATGGATACACAACCGGAAATATTCTCCCAGACATAGGATATGTTAAATTATATAGAGAACAAAAAAAAACGTTTTAACTGGTTTTGTGGATTTCATAATGTTCCATTTCTGTTCGGGAACAGTTTTTATATTTATATAGTTTAAATATTTTTTGTTTCCTTTTCCGCTCCTCGTAAAGTTCCACAAAATTCTGTTTTTTGGTTTTCTTGTCCGTTCCTTGAACCGGTTCGGAGCCCTGACTGGTTTCCATGGTGGCGGAAACTGAATCTGACTGACCTTGA
>OMKY01095073.1:0-10090 GCA_900302395.1 Bregmaceros cantori | reverse complement strand
GATTGTTAATGGTTGCGCAGTGGTACACAACTACACATACATACTCCGACAGTTCTGGGAAACCACTGATGATGTAGTCACGCCAATTTTAGGCGCCGTGTAAGGAACTCTAAAATCATGCGCAAAAACTGACATAGGAACGTTCATGCATAGAAGCAAACATGTTTTATCTGGTCTTACTGTTGGTGTTTCACGTTGGTGAGGTTATCTGGTCTCATGGTGGGTGTTAAGTGTGTATGTGGTTGTCTTGGGTCCCCATGCTGTGGTCTAAGGAAGATTTGGTGAGTCTCGGCCCCCCTCCAAAACTCAGAGGTATTGGTTTAGACAGTCGTCGGCCCTTTGCAAACACCCTGGGGTATCAACAGTCTCAGCGGACGCGGAGATTGAGACAAGAATACCTTTGCGTTCAGTAAGGCGGGTCTCTCGAGAGACACTGGGCCTCTGCATTCAGCGAGGCTGGTCTCGTAATCCCTCTCTGGCTCTTGTTGAGATGCTTGTCGCATTTGCTGGATGCCCCGGAGGAAATATTAAACACAACACACACAGATATACAAGAGACACAGAGCCATAACATATGCACAACAAACACACACAGAACTGCGTACTACAAGTGAGCACATACACATACACACATGCTCCGGGTGAGAAAGAATACACAAAAACACTGTAATAATACAAATACACAACATGGAAATCTTCCATGTGTGCTCTGCACATAGACAGTACACAGCACTGATCGTACCTCCAGGAATACGCAGTACAGCGACCTCGTCATTTCCCACAGAATCAGCTCAGCCCTCTCTGAAACAGAAACCCTCTCTGCAGAATTTGAAGGTTTCCGTGGAAGGTGTCTCCAGGCTTAGGTCCACGAAATCTGGAAGATGCTCATGTCAGATTGTACGCTCACTTCGGCAACATTTTTGGTAACTTGTCTAACTTGCACTGTGAGTAAGAGAGAGAACATAGTTCAGTGCTAATTAGCGGTTTCTGTTATTTGTTACCTTAAATCTCTCGTTATTTACCTAATTAAAGTTATTTAAGTTATTTACCTTATATTTGTTACCATATATGACACGACTAACTCAACTAAACTAAAGGAATCTGCTGCTTTACTGGGACTCAAAATCAATGCTTCAAAAACAAAGGTCATGGGTATCAACAACAAGAACAACACACCAATAACCATGGACCAAAACGAGCTAGAGGAGGTAACCACATTTACTTACCTCGGAAGCATAATTTCGGTGGATGGAGAAACGATGGAGAAAATTGCAAATGTCAAATCCATCTTACTCTACAGCTCAGAAACCTGGAAGTTAATTAAGAATATACTCAACAAACTACAGACATTCTTCAAACGCTGCCTCTGACGCCTCCTAGGTATCTTTTGGCCTAACACCATCTCAAATGTTAAGCTGTCGGACCTCACTAGTCAAGAAACGACAGAAACACAAATATCCGGAGGAGGAAATTGGTCTGGGTAGGACATTCACTTCTACTGGGTAGGACTACACACAAATCTATCACAAAGCACGCCCTAACATGGAACCCACAAGGAAAGAGAAAGAGGGGGCGACCTAAAGCCACCTGGAGAAGATCCACAGAACAGGAGAAGAAGACACAAGGGCTGTCATGGCAACATCTAGAGAGGAGGGCACAAGACCGAAGGGAATGGAGGACCTTCACCAATGGCCTAAGTTCCCCAGGGAACTTAACCCTCAGATGGAACCTGGAACAGGCTCTCTTTTAGGTGATTTACCATGTGTCAAATAACCCTGGATACAGCCTATGAAACAAAATCATTGCTATTCACGTTTTGGCTCCTAGAACTAGCATAGCTATCACCCAGAAACCTCGCAGAAAAAATCTTGGCCTTTGTAGTGAAGTTTTAGAATTAAACATGAGAAAAAAAGACCCCATTTTTTCCATGTGAATTTTATGAAATCTGCTGTAGATTCTAAAGTTTTGAACTTTTTATATGAAAATCATCCTAGTTCGGTCTACATTTAAGTGGGGGAGATAAACATTTTTTAAAACCATATATATAGAATCTTGGTTTTTAATCATCATTAACATTTTTCAGCATTTCCAAGTTATTTTTTTATTTTATTTTTTTACCTAATTAAACATTCTTCTAAAATTATATTAAAAAATCAGTATGTATATGGTTGTATGTGCTATGAAATGTAAAGGTTTGGGATAATTTGATCCAGTAATTTCCGAGAAACGGCTTCGGATCTAAAAAGTGCATTTGTTTTTTTTTTATTACCTCGTGTGTGTTGAATGTTAGCCCCAGGAAGTGACGATCGGCGAGGGGCCATTTTTTCTGGTAAAAATGGATTTCTGAACTCGCTTATGAAAGAAATAAACGCCATAAAATGTCCATTTAAATATTTTTGAAAAATCAATGAAAATGAGTGGTTAAAACAGCGTCAGTATGACGCGGCGGTGCGTCATTGGGCTAGCGAGAGTTAAAGGCCTAAGAATTACTGAAAGTTGGTTTGCACACCATAATTATTTTAGGTTATTTTAGCTTGTGTTATGTCATCTTATTCACCCTTGTCTCCGAGTGGAAAATCCCTTTAACTTACAGTCATTTGTAAATCTAAGACAGGTTCTAAACAGCACATTTTGGCTGACATGCTATGCGTGCTGTGTGTACCTGCAGGCGATCGACAGCATCCACCAGGTGGGCGTGTACTGCCTGGCCCTGGTTCCAGCCAACACTTTGCCCCAGACCGCGTTGGGTGGACTCCACCTGTCCGAGACCAAGCAGCTGTTCCTGGAGGGGGCGCTTCACCCCTGCAACGTCCTCATGTGTCCCCACACCTGCGTCACAAACCTGCCTAAACCTCGCCAGAAACAGCCTGGTACTTTTTATCCCGACTCTCTATTTTACTGTCAGGATCAGAAAACGTCATTTTCATTCAGCAGCAGAGATGGCAAATCCAGTTCCAGAAAGTAAAAATCCTGCCATGTTTTGGCTCTACCTGTGCACTGCAAATAGCAGCTGCTCCTAATTAGAGAAGCTCTTCAATTGGGTTGATCTGCTAATCAGTGACACCTGTTTGCAGTGCATTTCTACGCTGGGTAGAAGGCAAAATGTGGCTGGACTTTTACTTTCTGGAGCTGGATTTGCCATCTCTGTTCAGCAGTTGCATCGCCCAGCCAGTAGGAGGAGTAGTCATACAGCAACTTGTCAAAAGGGAATATCGGAAGAATTGGCCCGCTGCCATGCTATGAGCTCTGGGACCGGGGCAGCGACACACGCCCACCTGCTCTGCGACGTCCTATCTCCCTCTCTCCATTTGCGAAGAATGAATAACGCTGCGGTCGATATTATCATTAATATATATATATAATATCATTATATATATACGGACCGGGCTTCGCCCCTGACTTCGCCCCGGACTTCGGCCCGGACCACGGTCGTGCGTCGGAACCGGGTCGGCATTGGGCAATAGGCGAACGGTGGAACTCGGAATCCTGCGGGAATTGCGGGCGGGAGCGGGACAAACTATTACAGTTGCCGGCGGGAGCGGGACTGAAAATTATAATTCTTTGCGGGAGGCGGGCGGGAGCGGGACTGGAAAATCTGTCCCGCGCAGGGCTCTATCATACACCTCAACGTCCATGATATTACTGGCATGCTTTCATACACCTTGATGTTGTCTTTATTATGTGCATGTGTCTCCAGAGGTCGGTCCAGCCTCCGTCATGGTAGGTAACCTCGTGTCGGGGAAGAGGATCGCCCAGGCTAGTGGGCGGGACCTGGGACACCTGGAGGAGCATGACCAGGTGAGCTGATCAGCCGACCCACCCAGTGCACCCAGTGATAGTACTACTAATTCTGAATTGTGACATCACAGGGGCAGATTGTTGGCATACAACATTTGTAGTTTTTTTCCACACAAAAAAGTCAGCCATCTTGAATGTTATATGATTTGTTTTAGAACCAAACAACTATTGTGAAAACAAAGCTAAAGAAATGTGTGGCAAATCCATCGACACTGTTATGGACCAAACTAAAATGTGGCCAGCTTGACCAGGCCAGGGCGTAGTTCAACCAGCATGTTCATCCTGACTCCGTCTCTGTTTAAACGACATACGTTAAATGGGAGGCTCATAGTTCTGACTCGGGTTAGGACCAGAGGTGGAAAGAGTACTGAAAAATTGTAATTGAGTAAAAGTATCTTTACCTTGCTTAAATTGTACTCGGATTAAAAGTAAAATTACCCTTCTCAAAATGCACTCGAGTAAAAGTACAAAATTACTTCCTTTAAAATGTAATGAGTAAAATGAGTAATAGTTACTTAAGCTAAGTTACACCCACTTTTTCTGTACACTAACAATGGTGAAGAATATTTAAAAAGAAAATTCTGGTTCTGGGTTTGTGATCTGGACTACGAGAACGAGAGTGATTGAGGACCGGATCGGTGCAGCCCTACTGTCTAGCAATGTGCAATGCGTGGACAATGCGTTGGTTCTGGCTCGCCAGGCTGCACAGTAGTTTAACTTTCCGCCCAAATAAAACATTTTCACCATCCACCAATATGTTTTGTAATCAGTAAAATGAGGGGACTCAAATGTAATGAGTTAAAAGTACTACGGTAAAATGTACTTAAGTAAAAGTAAAAATTACACATTTCAAAAACTACTCAGAAAAGTACAAATTACTCATAAAAAGTAATTAATTACAGTAACTTGAGTAAATGTAATGAATTACTTTCCACCACTGGTTAGGACTGACTGAAAGCAATCACGCTAGAACCCGTATCACGCAGAGAAATGAAAGGTCCTTTTGTGTGTGTCCCCGTCCAGTTTCTCTTTCTGGCCGACGTCCTGCAGTGGAGGTCTATTTCTACGCCTGACCACATTCTCTACACCTTGCTCAACTCCAAGGTAATCCTGCACACTCCCCCACGCAACGCACTCACATGCATACACAATACTGGGGAAAGATCTCTGTACATGTTGATTGGGTGTTCTGTTAAGCAGGCGTATTTGTATTGAATATTATGGAATCTAATAGCAATCATTTTAACATACAATTAAAGTACATATAGAATTCAACAGAGTATCACCTACTATAAAGTCTACATAAAATAGAGCTGCAACTAACAATTATTTTGATAATCAATTAATCGGCCATCTTTTCTGGCGATTAATCGATTAATCTTTTCATTTATTTTCCTTTGAAATGAGAACATTTGTATTTTCGGAACAAATGTCTCTTTTTGGCACCCCCTTCAGAGCTTTATTCAGGATTGGCTGCAAAAAGGGTGAAGAAGAAGGGGGAGGAGACATGCGGCAAAGATGGCGCGGGGGGGAGGCGAACCCACGATCCTGCGTGCCACACATGTTCCATTTGTGTGCTTCTCAGTGTACTCTGAGCTACTGCGACGCACAAAATTGTAGTGATTATTAACTTGAAACCTTGTTGATATTGCAAACGTTTAACAAAATATTCAACACATTTAAGCAGAAGAGTAACCATACAAGAAAACGATGAATCACTGTTGATGAATCGATTATCAAATTAGTTGCCGATTAATTCAATAATCGATTATCATCGATTAATCTGTTGCAGCTCTAACATAAAATGATATTTACAAAAATAGTATAATATTTTAATAAATAGCCATCATTTTCAGCAGTAGTTGGAAAGCCACGTTGCATGTCATTTGAAGTTCTGAATAAGTATAGCAGTAGAATCTTCTCCATTGTTGTCCCACAGGGGGCGGTCAACAGCTCGCTGACCTGCATCCAGCTCCATAAAAGGGCCGAGAAGATCGCCATGATGCTGGGCGACTCCGTCCACCGTGTGGCGGGGGACCACGTCGCCCTCGTCTACCCCCCAGGTGCGTGTGTGTGTACATCCTCTATTTAGTGCTACGTCTGCCAGTATGGGGGTCATGGGAATGGTATTCATTTTTATTACCACGTTACAAAACTGCACTGTGGGTGTTGTGTGCGGTTGTGGCTTCCAACAAGGACTTCTATCAGAAGGACATGGCATATATAGATCAGTTCGGGGGGTTCTTCCGGTGTCTGAACATCACGTCCGGTGTCATTTAGTTCGCTGTGTTTTTGGCTATTTTTCAACATGTCTGTTTGGTGGGAACACACACCTACAGGGTTATTTAAAAATTGTGGTGGTAACTTGCGGTGTGCTATTCCTCACACAAATGCTCTCGTGCGGATCTGCGGAGGCGACGGTGATGGGCGGTCCGCGGACGATGCGTGCTGTTCATCCAGCTGTCCCCGCTGACTTGTAACACTCGGTAATGCTTTGGCAGATGACTCGGTGGTGTGATTCCAAAGACCCAATCTGTGCTGTCCGGGATATCTAAAGCCCTGGTTCCACTGCACCCCTAGGGAACTGGACTGTTCAGGACTATCCGCTTAAATTCTGTCTCCACGACCCCAGCACCACGGAACCGGTAGAATTTTTGGGGCCCCCTCGAGACGTAGTCCTAGGCGTCCCGTTCCCGTCACTCGCGGCCCGCGGGTTGTAGGGCCACCGATTGGTCAGGCACTGCTTCGATTTGATTGGGCGATGCAAATGCGCGGCGCGCTGATTGGTCAGTGCGAAGCGCCTCACAGTGGGCGCCTCAAGCCCTCAGTTCATCCACGGCAGTGAACAGCGATGGTTGTGTGTATGTGTGTGTCAGAGTGTGTGTGTGTCAGTGTACATTTAAATACGAATTGGCGCCACAAGAATCCACGACACCCACACGGCGGGGGGCGGTGGGGGGATTTGAGGGTCCGGACCCTTCCGTGGAGACATCGTGCCGTGTCCCTTTGTAAGCGAAACATTCCGTTTATTAGAGTTCTCCGTGGAGTCACGGCTTAAGAATGACCTGTCGGGTTCTCCTCCTCCCCAGGGATCGATCTGATCGCAGCCTTCTATGGATGTCTGTACGCCGGCTGTGTGCCCGTCACTGTCCGCCCGCCACACCCACACAACATCTCTACCACCCTGCCTACTGTCAAGATGATTGTGGAGGTACCAACCACACGCATATTTCACACAATGAACGTCTGTTATCTAGTCAACTTAGTCGACTAATCGAATAATGAATCGACAACTCGTGCAATAATCGATAATCGGCAAGAAATAAAATCATTGTTTTTATTACTTATGTTTGGATTTTCCAGATTTTTATTTTTTTATTCATATAATTATTCAACATCATTTCTAAAAAACGTGAATATTAAGAAAACAATCGAAATATTAGCGAATACATTAATTGTAATGACTTTGTGTTTGGGTAAGTAGCTTAATAGGTGTGTAACCTTAACCAATTGACAAAATTCATTTCTGCAACTCTGTGAATATTTTTGGTACCTGGACTATTAAAATAATCGCTATCTGTGGCCCTATAGTCAACTGGCTTTGGCATGCATGTATTAAATGGAGAATTCATTCAGTTATGTCTATCATGTTGTTATATATTCAGGTTGTGTACAGCTACTGGTACTCAACAGTGCACCTCCAAGGTTCCATACATGGTCTGGTTGCTCTGGCTTAGATCACAGCCCACTCAGTGCTGTGTGATGGCTCCCCCTCAGTCATAAACCGCACTTGTCCCCGCTCTCTCGTCCCTCTAACGCTGTCAATAAAATGAACAAATTACGCTACATTTTTAAAAAATGACTCATCATTTGCCTTGTGCGCAGGGCCCCGAACCGGTTCAAGGAACGAAAAACGAACGGAATTCTACGGAATTTTATGAGGAGTGGAAACAGAAACGAAAAAAAGGTTTCTTCAACTGTTCCGGAACAGAAACGGAACATTAATGATTATTATTATTACAATAATTAAAAACGTTGTTTTTTTTGTTCACTATATACTTTAACATATCTTATGTCTGGGAGACTATTTCCAATTGTGCATCCATCCAACTTTAACTGTCAGTCATCAAGCCCCATGCAACTGGAGCTCCATCTGGTGGCCAGACGAGGAACGTAATGGCATTTTAAACCCGGTTAATACAGTTGCACTGAAGTTTGAAAGTCCACCCTATAAATTTTGTATAAACTATATCTAAACTTAACATTGTACAACATAAGGAACTTTAAGAACAAACTAAATCTTTGCGTTCCGAACCGGTTGAGGAGCGTTATTTTGTGGGTGGAACGGTTCCGAGAACGAAAACGTTAAACATAGGCCTGCCTGAACCGTTCGGAACGGAGCGTTTTTATAATCATTTCGTTTCCAAGCCCTGCTTGTGCGTTTCATTGATTACTTTGCCGTGTGTGTGTGTGTGTGCGTGTGCTCAAATGGCGTGTTTATCAAGGTGAGCCGCTCGGTGTGTCTCCTGACCACACAAGTCATCAGCAAATTGCTGAAATCTAAAGAAGCCTCTGCCACAGTGGATCTACGGAGCTGGCCCCCCGTGCTGGAAACAGGTAACATGGTGCTCTCTGGGTAGGCACTACAGCACTATCCATAGACTGTACATCATTCAACTCAACTCAACAGATTTTTGTCCAGCGCCAAATCTGATGATATGAGGATATCATATCACGTAGATGAAACTTCCGTATGATGAGATGGCAGAGGGAAGTACATATTAATAATCAATGATGTGTAACTGGTCTGTGATCAGTTACACATCACACCACCCCCTCCGTTCATAATTTTGTATAAATATTGATGAATTACAGTCAAAATCCGACTTAAAGCTACTCATCGAGTGGTCACATGTTCTTCTGGACCAATAGACTGGCTGCTTCTACTAGTTATTCCAAAAGGAATGAGAAAATGGAACGAGTTACACTGATTATTAAATCATGCATTTGTGGGTCACAAATGCATCTAGAAATACAGATATTTACAGTAGAAGTACAGATATTTTTTTTTAAAACTTAGTAAAAAGGAATCACAGAAAAAAAAGTACTCCTGAAAGTACAGATACTTGAAAATGTTACTTAAGTACAGTACTTGTACAGTATTTGTACTTTGTTACTTGCCATCTGTGTTTATATATAACATGCCGTGGCGCACCACAAACCCATTTCTAAGGCAATGAAGACGTTGCTATCTTTAACGTTATTGTGTCTGTTTTACTCCAGACGATCTCCCCAAGAAGAAGCCTGGGATGTTGTTCAAGCCATCTAACCCAGAGGGTCTCTGCTACCTGGACTTCAGTGTATCCACCACTGGCATGCTGGCCGGGGTCAAGGTATACACACATACCTGTGACAGAATACAGATACAGCATGATTCATGATGGTTGGGTGAAGGTTGGAGTAATAATTGGGTAATAATTGTATTAATATCATCTATGTGTTCTCTGTTTCATTTTTTGCTGTCATGTTATTAATGGCGACATGGGGGTGCAGATCTTAATTAATAGTGTTGACAGAGATGTCAAGACTATTAATACTTGATCAGAACTGTAATATGTGCTCAACTGAACTCAACTCAACAGATTTTTATATAGCGCCAAAATCGCAGCCGAAGCTGCCTCAAGGCGCTTCACAAAAGTGATTACGTTTTTAGAATTAGATTTAAGGAATATAGCAGCTCTTTACCTAACTACCTTTCAACCTTGATTTCGCAGTCAAGGACAGTAATTTGGGGTTGTTTACAGAACTCCTTTAACGGAGGACTGGAAAGAAGAGAGAAGAAAGAAGAAAAAGGAGATCAAGACTTTCAGTCAGTCTTGATCTCGGCCTAGTTGAAAAAAAGTTACCTGTAGTTTTTGATTAGTTATCGTTAATGTTGATTTGTTTTGACAGAACTCCTTTAACGGAGGACTGGAGAGAAGAGGAGAATTGAAATTTTCACTCAACCTCAATCTCGGCCTAGTTGAAGGAATAACTACTGCTTTGGAATTTTTTGTTGTTGATGTTAGTTTGTCTTGGTTGATTAACAATTGTATTACAATTAATTTTGGTGTGAAGTAAATATATACATTGGTTGACATTAGAGCTGCAACCAATTAATCAATGATAATCGATTATTAAAATAATCGTCAACTAATTCCATAATTGATTAATCAACAGCGATTAATCGTTTCCTTGTTTGGCCACTCCGCTGCTTAAATGTGTTGAATATGTTGTTCAAAGTTTGCTATAA
>OMKY01095064.1:2056-13943 GCA_900302395.1 Bregmaceros cantori | reverse complement strand
CAATGGTGTCACCCCATCTTTAAGGTTGCACTTGCAACTACTTCAATGTTCATCCCACAATGTTTAGGTAAAGACACGCGACTGCTAGAGGCCAGTGTTCCCTTGGACTGCTAGATGTCAGTGTTCCCTGTGGACTGCTAGATGTCAGTGTTCCCTGTGGACTGCTAGATGTCAGTGTTCCCTGTGGACTGCTAGATGTCAGTGTTCCCTGTGGACTGCTAGATGTCAGTGTTCCCTGTGGACTGCTAGATGTCAGTGTTCCTTGTGGACTGCTAGATGTCAGTGTTCCCTTGGACTGCTAGATGTCAGTGTTCCCTGTGGACTGCTAGGTGTCAGTGTTCCCTGTGGACTGCTAGATGTCAGTGTTCCCTGTGGACTGCTAGATGTCGGTGTTTCCTGTAGACTGCTAGATGTCAGTGTTCCCTGTGGACTGCTAGATGTCGGTGTTTCCTGTAGACTGCTAGATGTCGGTGTTTCCTGTAGACTGCTAGATGCCGGTGTTCCCTGTGGACTGCTAGATGTCAGTGTTCCCCGTGGACTGCTAGGTGTCAGTGTTCCCTGTGGACTGCTAGGTGTCAGTGTTCCCTGTGGACTGCTAGATGTCAGTGTTCCCTGTGGATTGCTCGGACCAATCCATGGAACTGTGCAGACCTGGTATCCACTAGCAGTTTTCAAGAGATGTGTATCCCATTAAGTCTTTCAGTGCCGTATCCTACTTACTGCCACACGTGTCAAGACCATTTTGTAATCACCATTTTTGCCTATCCTCTTTTTATTATAAGATTGTGTACAGATATCACAACAAGCAAATATTTGACTGTATAAAACGATTGTGCCTCTACGAATAGGCAGTTGTCCCGACTGCTAAAGCTATATCAATGAAAATAAAGTTATATAAAAATTGGGCTAGTGCCAGAAGTTATGGACCAAACAAAAATTTGAATTCAACCATCTTGAAAGTGTTGGCCTCCAACATCTAATCATGAACCTACCCTAGAGCATTAACGCACCAAATCTGAGACAAATCCATTCAAGTGTTCAAAAGTTATCGCGTTAACAGAATGGATCTGCCAAAGTGGTGGCTCCGCGTATGGGGAATACAAACATTGGTCACATAAAATGTTGTATCTGGTCAGAGATGGCAAGTAACGAAGTACAAATACTTAAGTACTGTACTTAAGTAAAATGTTCAAGTATCTGTACTTTTAGAAGTACTTTTTTCTGTCATTACTTTTTACTTGTAGTGAGTACATTTTTAACAAAAATATCTGTACTTCTACTCCTTACGTTTACCAAAACAGGCTTGTTACTTTTTTTGTGTATTGTCGGGGTAGGATAACGTCTATAATATGAGTCAGTAGGGGGCGCTGATGCACCGAGTACAGTCCCAGTTATTAAGTTAATAAGTGGTTTTCATTTGGTCCTACTAAATTAGCTAGGTTGTTAGTCATTTATTCAAACAATAACATTGGGAAACTAGCATTGAAAAAATACAATTATATTTGTAGCACTTTCTACTTTCTACTTTCAAAAATACTTTTGAGTACATTTTAGAGCCTATACTTTTTACTTTCAAAAATACTTCTTGAGTACATTTCTCAGCATGTACTTTTAACTCTACTCGAGTAAATATTTGGATCAGTACTTTGTAGTCTTACTTGAGTTGTTTTTTTACTAATGTATTTTACTCTTACTCAAGTAAGAAATCTGGGTACTTTTGCCATCTCTGACTATATGGGGGTTAGGGAGCGATTTCGGACTCAGCCATCTGTATCTTCAGAGCCATACACATGTACATGTACATATACACTATGCGATGAATGAATCAACATTGTTCTTCATGTTCCTGCGAAGATGCACACAAGCTGTGATCATGGAGATGAAGAGCCAGAAGTAGATACAGACCAGAGACATAGAGGTGAGCGTAACAGGCAGCCTTCCCCACCCCGTTGGAGATGACGCTCTTGTAGACCCCGCCATGCGCGTGGCAAGCACTGCGGATCACCAGGCTGTGGACATCCCTGTCTGAAGACCAGGCCAACAAAAATGGTGGAACGTGAGCAGAGATGGCACGTAACGAAGTACAAATACTCAGGTAATTTTTTCTGTGATGACTTTTTACTTGTAGTGAGTACATTTTTAACAAAAATATCTGTACTTCTACTCCTTACTTTGACCAAAACAGGCTCGTTACTTTTTTTTGCATTGACGGGGTAGGATAAGGTCTATAATATTAGCCAGTAGGGGGCGCTGATGTACAGAGTACAGTCCCAGTTAATAAGATATTGATATAAGATACATTAGGCTAGTTGTTAATTTATTCGAGCAATAACATTGACAAACTAACATCGAAAAAATGCATTTTACATACACAAATAAAGTATATTTGCAGTACTTTGTACTTTATACTTTCAAAAATACTTTTGAGTACATTTTAGAGCATGTACTTTTTAGTTTCAAAAATACTTTTTGAGTACATTTCTGAGCCTGTACTTTTACTTTACTTGAGTAGCTATTTGGATCAGTACTTTGTAGTCTTACTCGAGTTGTTTTTTTACAAATGTATTTTACTCTTACTCAAGTAAGAAATCCCGGTACTTTTGCCATCTCTGAACGTGAGCATGCGTACTGTAGACATGCCATTGTTCATACAAAGATACATCGTCTAAACGATGACAGAATCCTTGGGTAACTCAGCATTGTTGAGCATAAGTCATACAATGATAAACGCATAAAAGTATGGGGTCAGCATTTGTGGGGTTATCAGCACACGTTATTGTTTAGAAGAAGTTGTGATGCACGGAAATCAACAGTCGATGCCTGAAAGCTTCTATCTTTTGAATGATATTTAAATGGAGGTGCACTCAATAGTGCAAACTTTACAATATTTAGTCTGATACAACCGGTTTTATCTGCTACAGTTTGCATCAGGGCTTTGAACCGATATGTTCGTTCCGAACAGAAACAGAACTATAACGTTTCGGGTTATGAGTTCCACCAACAAATTAACGTTCCCGAACCGGTTAGAACAAAAAAATATTGTTCCCGGAACGGTTAATTTCGTTCCTGTCAGCTGTTTAATGCTTCATAATATATGTCGGGGCGAACCCACAACGACTCGCTACAGAGACCCGCTAGTACCGCTCTACAGCCGACGTCTCGTTGCGTGTGGGTGTGAACCCACAACAACACGCTGCAGAAAGTCCCGTGACGCTCACTTCGTACTTCACGGCTGCATCGTAGATTTTATAAATACTTTTATTTTTGAAGTTATCCCAAAGTGCACTCCTTTGAAGAACAAAATAAAACCGCTATTAACCGGTTAACATTATTTTTAAATAGCTGTTCCTGTTCCGGAACATAAAAAAATAATAACGTTTCCGGTTTCGTTGCTGTTCCCTGGAAAATACAAAAAGTTCCCGACAACTTTCGTGTGTATCGACCGACATTGGCAGGATATTGCGCCGTCTCTTGTACACCATTTGCTGAAGCCGCTTGTATCTGCGCGCTTGCGTGTCTCTCACACATGCGTGCACGCACTCCCACACCATAGTGTCTTGAGTAGAATTCTGCACCCCATTCTCCTTAATCTTAATTACCGCAATTTGACGGCAATGAAACATTTCAAAAACGGTCTGGGATGCTCTGGCATACCGCTTTTTGCATCATGGGATGGCTACATTCGCACGGATGAGCCAAGTCAGAGAGTTAATGGAACGAAACATTTATCCTGCGCTTCATTTTATTATGAAGCTTCCATTTGTGAACTGTAAAAGCAAACTGGACTACTTAGAAAAGGAATCAACTAACTTTTGATCCAGACCAGGCAAACGAAACAGGTTGTGAAAGTGCCCCATGATAGATTTTAAGGTGTCATTTGATATTTGGCAATAGACAACAAGAACCAATCGTTGATATAAATACATTTGCAATGACTCTGTGCGTATGCATGTTTGTATGATAACATTTCAATCTGAATCAATTCCCTACCGTTTGGAATGAACGTTCATAATTGCGTCATTTGGCGTTCCTCGGTGTAGCTTTGAAATTAACCCACGGGCATTTCATCACAAAATGTTTCATTAATGTTACTGAAATGTAACAGAAATAGTCACGCCTCCACCATCCTGATTGGCTACAAGCAGTAACATCATCAGATGCCCCTCCCATCGGCTAGAAGTGATGCTTCCTGACTTATGACGTATTCCGGCAGGCTCCCTGCTCTAGCTTAGCTGCCATGTTTGATACCCGGCTCTGTCCAGTATCAGAGATGGCAAGTAAAAAAGTACAAATACTCAAGTACTGTACTTAGTTTTTTCATGTATCTGTACTTTTAGAAGTACTTTTTTCTCGGGTGACTTTTTACTTTTACTGAGTAGATTTTTAACAGAAATATCTATACTTCTACTCCTTACTTTTCCCATAACAGGTTCGTTACTTTTTTTTTGCGCACCGATGGTAGGTGGTAGGGCTATGTAATAGTGTGAATGAGCCAGTAGGGGGCGATAATGCCGGCAGTGGGATTTGTGAACCTTAAGTGAAGTAAGTCAGACTAGGTTTTTAACAATTTAGTCAAACATTCAAACATTGTAAAAGTAGCAGTGAAAAAGTGCATTTTATCTACAATTTCATTTTTGTACTTTGTACTTTATCTTTCAAAAATACTTTTGAGTACATTTTAGAGCCTGTTGAGTACATTTTTGCCATCTCTGTCCAGTATAGTTTAATAAATGAACTCTAGACATATTCCCAACACAGGTCATTTCCTCCAGGTCGACACCTAATCTGAGCTGTACACTTACGCTGGGTCATCTTCCGCTCCTCGCTGCTGTCGATACGCTTGCCGTTGTGGAACCAGGCTATGCAGGGGTAAGGAAGCCCCCCCACACGGCAGCTGAGCACCGCCTCGCGGCCCTCCACTACCTCCACGTCTGCCAGCGGTTTCACAAAGTCGGGCATGGTCCTGCGCTCCAGCTCCACCTCCGACACCTCCGGCTCCTCTGGGATGGACGGCATCTTCTCCAGCTTGGCCCTGTTGGAGACAAGAGATATTAAGTCAATGGCTGGGTCCGAAATCGCCCCCTAACCCACATATAGGGCACTATATGGGGCGCACGCCATTTTGTAGGGGTGTCCGAATTCTCCATGTGCCCCATATAGGGCACTGAAAGTATCCCACAATGCACCGCGAAAAGTAGTGAGCATCGGACGTACACTAGACGGAGAAATATAACCCATAATGCATTGCGAGACGCATTACACTAATTAAAACATAGAAGAAGACGACGCGTGCGCTCCAAAACAAAAACAATGGAGGACGGCAAATAATTATAAATGTGAGTACAATTGATTTTCTGTGATAAAGTATACATTTATTATTTAAAAAAAAGCATGCAAATGCTACGGCCAATGCCGACAGGCAATGACGTCACTATACGACAGCGGTGACGTACGTTAACAGTGCCGATTCTAGTGTCCGAAATCTCGTCGCTGAGATTGAGTGGACTATATAGTCAGTGCCCTATCCAGGGGCTAGGGGCTAGGGGCTAGAGAGCGATTTCGGACACAGCCCATGTGTTTTTCTCCGTTAAAGGAGTTTTCACATTGACAACCTTTAATCTGATTTTATTACTTAAATGTACGTCTATTATCCGTAGGGACCGGTTCATCTAGCCAAGATTGAGACTGATTGAAAATCTCAATCTCCTCTTTCCTCCAGTCCTCTGTTAAAGGAGTACTGTTAATCAACCAAAACGAACTAACATCAACAACAAAAAATCCAAACCAGTAGCTGTTTCTTCAACTAGGCCGAGATTGAGATTGAGTGAAAATTTCAATTCTCCTCTTTTCTCCAGTCCTCCGTTAAAGGAGTTCTGTCAAAACAGATCAACATTAACGATAACTAATCAAAAACTACAGGTAACTTTTTTCAACTAGGCCGAGATCAAGACTGACTGAAAGTCTTGATCTCCTTTTTCTTCTTTCTTCTCTGTTCTTTCCAGTCCTCCGTTAAAGGAGTTCTGTAACCAATCCCAAATTACTGTCCTTAACTGGGAAATCAAGGTTGAAAGGTAGTTAGGCAAAGAGCTGCTATGTTCCATAAATCTAATTCTTAAAATGTAATCACTTTTGTGAAGCGCCTCGAGGCAGCTTCGGCTGTGATTTTGGTGCTATATAAAAATCTGTTGAGTTGAGTTGAGTTAAGGGAAAATACCACAGAACATTCAACATTCATGCACACATACATGTATGTTGTTCCCTGGTTTAAGCTGAGTCAATACACCCGCATGCATGCACTCACTCAGGTGAGGTGTTAGCATATCATACCAGATTTAAATACACATTATTTTAGCGCTGTGGACTTCCACAGACGTCCTACAGAAAACATACACTTACTGCCAAAGATGTCAAAACACATTTTTTAACAATTTTGAAAATTCTATTCTATTACATTTTAAAGTAGAGATCCTCTTCATTTGTGGAGGATATTTTTTATTGAACATTCAAGTCCAAAATACCCAGAGATGGCAAAAGTACCGGGATTTCTTACTTGAGTAAAAGTCAAATACATTTGTAAAAAAAACAACTCGAGTAAGACTACAAAGTACTGATCCAAATATCTACTCAAATGAAGTAAAAAGTACACGCTGAGAAATGTACTTAAAAAGCATTTTTGAAAGTAAAAACTACATGCTCTAAAATGTACTCAAAAGTATTTTTGAAAGTATAAAGTACAAAGTACAAAACCTGAACCCACTTTGCAGGCGATATTTGTTTTGAGGGGCACACCCAGAGACTAAATGAAAACAACGTATTAATTGTAACTGTACTCAGTGCATTACCGAGTACCGCCCCCTGCAGACTCATTCACGTTATACATGTAGTCCTACCATGTTGTTGCAGACAAAAAAGAAAAAAGTAACAACCCAGTTTTGAGAAAAGTAAGGAGTAGAAGTACTGATATAAATTTACTGAGTAGAAGTAAAAAGTACTCACAGGTAAAAGTACTTATAAAAGTACAGATATTTGAAAATTCTACTTATGTACAGTACTCAAGTATTTGTACTTTGTTACTTGCCATCTCTGAACATACCCAAATAACATATTATTATAGTCGTATTCACGACAAAATAATTGTTTGAGCATTTTCACATCTAATGTATTTTATGTAACATAAAATGTTTTATACCGTTGTTGCTGGCGCCAAAATAAATCATCATACTATCAACTTTGATCACTTCAGCCCACTTTGATCAGTTCAACCACATGTCTGTGATTAGTCGACTAATTGTTGACTAATTGTTGACTAATTGTTGACTAATTGATTATAAAACTAGGCCTATGCAGTCAGGACAACTACAAATGCAGTCGTCCTGACTGCATAGCAACAAAATTGGGGGCAAATCCATCAGGCCAATCAAAGGTTATGGAGGCCTGCAAAATCTAATCAGTTACCTACCCTATGTCACAGGTGGCGCTCTGGCTCCACACTCCTTTGCCTGGGATTTGCGGCTGGAGGGCGCTAGGACCTTAAGGCGCTGGGCGCCGTCTCAGGCGGAAGTCACGAAGAAGTAATGCTAATGCTAATGCAGCTGTGACTTCCACTATTTAGCCAGCAGCTCGTTCGACCTGCTGGTATTGTTGACTATCCTTGGATACCGAGAGGCTGAGTATCTTTTGACTTCCACTCTAGTTAATATTACTCCGCCTCTACCCATGCGGTTATGGGTTTCGGCCGACAGTCGGGAGTCTATGAGTAAATACGATCTTTTACTCCCGTCTGTTGTGCGTAGCTTACTCTAGCAGCAAACTCATAACATGCGACTCAAACCTATTCCGTAGTCCCCATCTCCAGGGGCCGGTTAGGCGTATGATTATATCATAGTCGTGGCCATCTCGAGCCACGGATATACTCGTACGAATTCCATCTGTGATTATGATGCTAACTGGTTCCCCATGGAGTCGCATTTATGGTTTGTCTGTCTAGAGCTAAATCATTCTCGTGAGTCCATTTCCTACTCACGTTATTCAGCCAGTATGTCTGGCGCATCCACAAACCCAATTCCTATCTTGCATGTTTTATGCTAGTTGTAAAAAACCAACCATCGAAATTCATAACACAAAGATACTTTTGAGTAATTTTTAGAGCCTGTACTTTTTACTTTCAAAAATACTTTTTGAGTAAGTTTCTGAGCCTGTACTTTTAACTCTACTCGAATAGATATTTGGATCAGTACTTTGTTGTCGTACTCAAGTTGTTTTTTCACAAATGTATTTTACTCTCTTTGAAGTAAGAGATGTGGATAGTTTTGCCATCTCTGTCAATGGAACCCCGGAATGTTTAATTCATTACAGAGGAAGTAAGATTATTAACTGGAAGTTCATGTTAATCAGCCTGATGCCCATAACTCAATTGGCTCGTGAATCATCGGGTGCAACCCGTGCCCGTCTGCCTGAAGGATGTGCTTGGAGAGCTGTGTCAACATGATCCAATGTGTTGTTTTCTCTGGTTGAGACCCCGACAGACCGGCCTGGATTTGGTGGAGGGGCCGGATTGGAGTTGATTGAGATTTCCTGCGAGGGTCATTTATCCATGTGATGATGGATCCATCTGCGTCGACTGTCTGTCTGCTCAGATAGATGGAACTCGCAAACAGTGCAACTGCTGTTACTGTCGGTGCTTGTGTGTGTCGTGTGTGTGTGTGCGCGGTGTTGAACACAGTTGTACTTTGCCAAACAGTTTTGCACCTAAAAAAAGGTCGGCTTTGAAGGTCCACCAAACATTTAGCAAGGAAGATTACGTCTCTCTTGTAAACATTTTGTTTTGACTTAATACTTGTGTTTCTAAAACTGTTTTTGAAGTAATTGGCTGTGTCCGAAATCACTCCCTATCCCCTACTCCCTACCCCGCATATCCCCCACTCACTTATAGAGCACTCAACAGCAATGGCCGAGATTTCAGACATTAAGGTCGGCGCCGTCAGAATTATTATGAAATATAATTTTAAAAAATATAATTATAAAATTCAACAATCATCAGAGAAAGTCAAAGGTACTTACATTCATAACTAATTGCCACAGTCGCTATTTACTTCTGCTGTGCCGCAATGCATTATGGGTTATGTTGCATTGTCTAGGGTACATCCAATACTCACTACTTTTTGCGGTGCATTGTGGGATGCTTTCAGTGCACTATATAGGGTACATGGAGAATTTTAACACCCCTACAAAATGGCCTCCGCCCCATATAGTGCACTATATGGGGGATAGGGAGCGATTTCGAACACAGCCAGTGCGTCCAAACGCAACAGTTTATAATATAGCAAGGAAGATTACATCTCTCTTGTAAACATTTAGTTTTGTGTAAAAATTGTGTTTCTAAAACTGTCTTTTGAAGTCATTGTCGATAATCCTTAATTAATACGTTTAGGCCTCAATCATGAAATAATCAGAAAAAACATGCTTCTATTGCATTTCGGGAATTTCCCTTTGGCAGTCGGTGCTGACTGCATACCTCTACATTTCACGAGATGCCAAAGTAGATAAATTAGAATGCAACACACGCCCCTCAACTCGGACAAAGAGCATAAATGCTACCTCTGGGGACTAATTTGTCCGGCTACTACAGGCAGAAGTTCCTACTTCCTTTAAAATGTTCCTAAGTTGGATTACTTGCTTACCTACTTTTCTTAGTAATCAGCAGCTGCCGACAGCCATTTATTTCACTCCAGGGTGAGTTAGTTTTAAACTGAAAACTGTGGATGGGGAATTAACAATGGAGTGAAAAGTAGGTGGATTAACTTGTAAGTGGTTGCAGTACAAACAAATGTCAAAAAGGTAGCAATAACAATTACATATGATTTGGTAAATATTTAATCTTGGGTGCAACTTCCAGCTGCCGTGTGCCTTTCCCCTCAGAAGAACCATTGGAAGCGGAGAGATTATGGCCCTTTAGCCGTAGAGCTTTTGTGCCGGCTATGTTTTCTTGTGTTTCCTGTGAGCAAATTTCTTTATTCTTCGCCCGATCTATTATACCTGCATACATTCTCATTATTATTTATTATTATTCATTTCCCCGGCTGGCGAGAGGATAACAGGTTTTTATGTGGAACTGCATCATAACAATGACTTACCAGTTTCATAAAGACCAAACCACCGCAGTGGCTCAGGCTGTGGTCGCAGGGGTGGTTGCAGAGCAGCTGCAGTCCAGGTAGCAGGACCTACTAGCCGTAATGCTAGTCATCCATGCTTCCACACTGGTTTGTTAGTACTGGCAGAACTGACAGAAACTAGCCGTAATGCGAGTTCTCCATGCTTCCACACTGGTTTGCTAGCGCTAGGAGAACAGGCAGAAACTAGCCGTAATTTTAGTTCTCCATGCTTCCACACTGGTTTGTTAGTGCTAGCAGAACTGACAGAAACTAGCCGTAATGCTAGTTCTCCATGCTTCCACACTGGTTTGATAGCGCTTGGAGAACAGGCAGAAAATAGCGTTAATTTTAGTTCTCCATGCTTCCACTCAGTGATTTTCTTGCATTGTGTCACAGTGTAGTACTGTCTCATATGGAACACCTCCGCTTGGCACTTACCGGAAATTGGCACATCATGCTCATTGCATGTCGTCATTAGGACGAACTACAAACAGAACTGCAACATGTCATTTAGTGTGCCAATCATAGACTGTATATACAAATGGACAAAGCATTCGTTTTAATGTCCGTGCCTAGTTCCGGGTGGGTATGGGCCTCAGGCTGGTGGAGCCTAGTCTCAGAAAACCGAGCCCTATGGGAATTCCAATACAAATATTCCAATCTTAGCAGCCTGTTTTAAACTATTTTAAAGATCTTTCCTAATTGATTTTTTAACGTATATTGCCGGGATATTTATCGGTTAATTGTGTGAGGGAGGGGCCCATAATTTCACAAACGCGCCAGATTTGGCGTTAGTATTTTTTATTTCAGCTCCCATAGGATCCCATTCATTCTGACTCTGTCATTGGCGCCCCTAGTGGACAGTACCACCGGAAGAAGTTGTGTGTGGGGTGTCTCTCTCATATACTGTATAGCTCTCTCTATCTCTCCCTGTACCGGATATACGGGTACTTTCAACAATGCCAGCGTGCAGTCGGCGGCACAACCCAAGTTCGTTCAGAGCAATGTAATGACGTCATGCACGCTGCAACTTTATATGGTGCCAATGGTCCAACGCTCGTGCATTGGGTTTCCAACCACTCTGGACAGCGCTGTACGTACTGAAAATAGTGCAACAAGAGCACAACTTTGCCATTCAATACACAGGCAGACAAAAGGTGTTTTCAAGGGAGATAGAGAGAGAGAGAGAGAGAGAGAGAGAGAGAGAGAGAGAGAGAGGGGCATTATCTTAACATGTTGGCTGTGGACAGCGATCTCCCTGAGCGCTGTCTGCAGTCCCGCTGGTGTGCTCAACCGAGAGGAAATGGAAATGAATGCTTACGTGCGGTGCCTGCGCTGCCACGGTTTGAATATTCTCGACCAACCAGGGATGGAGACTCCCCGGGTGGGGCACGCCCCCCCCCCCCTCCCCACCTGTGATTTGCTGGCCCCGTTGCGCCACAAGCCAAGTCCCCCTCGCGGTTTAACCCATAGGTGACCAGCAAACGTGGCCACAACCGTGGCCAGAATCCGGACCTGCATGAAAATAGGCCCGGAAACGTAGCGTTTTTCCGAGTGGATGTGCATGTGAACTACACTGTGCTAGTCTTAAGTAAACCAGTGGAGAATCGGCTAGAGAGGAATGAGAGAGACTAATAGAGAGAGAGAGAGAGAGTCAGAGAGAGAGAGAGAGAGAGAAAGCTATAAAGACAAATGAAGACAGATATATAGGTAGAGAAGGGGGGGGGGATAGAAAG